>JADLZN010002620.1:0-42278 GCA_018155175.1 Sinocyclocheilus anophthalmus
AATTCCAGGCCTCTCTCATCTTTTTAAGTGGGAAACTTGCACAATTGGTGGCTGACTAAATACTTTTTTTCCCAACTGTATGTGTTGTTGTTGTTGTCTCTGTGTACTAGAAGCTGGGACCACCCCCTCTAAAACAAGTCTAGTTATGTGCAAAACAGACTGGCAATAAAGCTCCTTTCTGACTTCTAAATTGATGTGCATTTCAAAACTCGTCGTAAAAAATCCCAAATGAGCACACTGGTGAACACCACGAGTTATTATTTCAGAAAACTGATATCATGCTTGATGGATAATTAACATATTTTAACTACACACATCATTGTTTCAAAACATAAGATTATTGTAATATAGATGTAACAACGCCTTCGTAGCGGTGGGAAGGAAGGAGAAAAGAACCTGACGGACATTAAACAATTTAATAAAAATAAACAAACACAAAAAAGAAAAGTAAAGCGGCAGCCCTCACGGACGACCTGCAGCACAACCAAAACACAAAATAAAGTCCAGGCCTGGCCTCTCTCGTCTTTCACTGTCGTCACCCCTTTTTTTATCCTTCCGGAGCTCCTCCGTTAGACTCGAGACCGGTGAGTGGTGCAGATGTCGCTCATTATCAATTACTCCACCGGCCTCGCTCCGTTCCCACGGCTCTCGGCCCCGCCCCCACACATCACATATATATTGAGAGCATTTGATTTAAATCACCGAAACACAACATTGTAATCTTCTTTCAATTTAGTACTTTTAACAATCAATTCATTCAAGAGCAAACAATGCAAGATACATGTTTCAAAATCCCTTGTTTGCTGAAATAATTACAGTAATACAGGCAATAATTGTCATGTTAGAAAACACACTTACATTACCTCATTTGCATAACTCACATAAAACCCATAATGTTTGTAAAATATTTATCCAGTGTGTTATCAAAAGGTGTGATGAAGGTATGACATGCCCTTAAGGTTTTGTTCTAGAACAGAGTTTACTGTCAATGCAATAAATATCCTCACTGTTCCATATGACTGCATCTATACTGTAACTACACTTTTTAGATGGAAGGTGAATTATATGTGCAGACTCTACATACAGTATCATATGACATAATGTAATGTAAAATGCTGTATTTGATGCAAACTGTCTCCTTATTTGAGCCATCTCTGCTCAATTCTATGATCAGTTCCTCCCCTTGATCCTGCTGTATGTTCACAAATTGCAAAACACACACTTTTACAAATGAGGACGTCTCAAAGCAGGTTTGTGTGCATTTGTCAGGTGTTTGCCATTCTGGTTACAATTTGTCCCCAAATTATGAGAAACACACACACACACACACACACACAGGTTTGTTTTTATGGTTTAAGGACTCTCCATAGGCGTAATGGTTTATAGTTATACTGTTTGTATTATAAACTGTCTATTCTAATCTAAAACATGACCTCGGAAAATATTTGTTTCTGAAATATGCCCCCACCCCAAAAAAAAAAGTCTCCCACAAGGACAATGATTTCAGATATTGCCATCTTTGTGGGGACATTTTGTCCCCATAACATAGGGTTTACCATAACCACACACATTTACAAAATAGTGGTTATCATCTAAGGTAAATCATTTATAGTGTAAAAATTATTAATTACATTTGATTATCCGTAAATTGAAAACAAGTTCTTTAGAAATATATCTACTGAATCTATATCTACAGATATTTATAGATACACCAAATGTAAGGCTGTGAATCATTGGGTAGACAGCGAATCGATTCGATTCACGATTCATAGGTTTTCGATTCGATTCAAGAAAGATTTTTGCAAATTCAGAACGATTCAATTCGATTCGATTCACAATTAAATTTGATTCAATTAACGATTCGATTCTGCATTCTTTAAGTGCATTCACAGGATTATTTAAATTCTTCCCCTAAATTCTTTAAATGCTTAGTCCGGGTGCAAATTACACAGCAGCTTTTATAGTTAGAGAACCATAGGTTAGAGAAAGAAAAAAAAACACTTTTGTCCATTGTTAGATGCTAGTTTAATGATGCTATGGCATGACATGGCATATGTAAAAATGTATGTAAGCCAAGATTTTTAAAAAAAGAGCTTTAAAAGTATTATGTATAGGCTAACATTTTGTCACACCAGGGGCGTAGCCATCATTTCAGAAGTGACAGAAATGTCGAATACAATAATTTTATGTATGCATGTATTATTATTATTTTTTTTTTTTTCAAGTAATAGTTATTTTCTTATCTCTTACTTTGAATATGCAAAGCATAAGAAATCAAATACACTTCTGGACAATAATCAAATATTTGTAATCTATATATTTTTCCTAATGGCAATTTTATGATAGTTTTATATACTACAAACAATTATTTAAAATTTCTGCACAGAATAAGGTAGAAAATATGCTTTATAGTTTCTGTACTGTAATAAACGATGTCAATTAGCACTGCATCATTCATAAATTTGATGTATTTATTGTGTTTATTGTCTTAACGTTTCATCAGTTCATTCTGCTTTTTATTCAGATTAGCTGCAGATATAGCCTGGCACGTCTTAAGTTCTATGAGCGCGAGATCACTTCTCTTTCAGTGCGAAAACTTCTTTATCTCATTTTCATAAAATAAAATGCTATAGTATTTAACTTTTCCTCTCCATCGGCGAATGATGATTCTGAAAGAAAATGCGGATGTCTGTTGAAGCAACAAACGCATATGATTGATTATCAGATAAACCTCTGTTGACGCATTTCAAGGTTGTTGTAATGCTGTGGTTATTTAACAGTTTCCTTCGTACATTCGGTTGAACGACATTGTTAAAACACATTTATCATTCAATGAAACTGTGCGTGTGCTTTAGACACTTACATTTTTGCTCCGTCCATGCAATAAATGTGCAGCTTTCAGAGAGATCACACATCAGCTGCTCAAAAAATGTGTCAGTGAGACTAACGGAGCGCGAGCGCAATCTTGAGGCAGTCACAGGCGGTAAATAGTGGAGCGCGTGAAGGAGAGATGCGAAGGCACGAACACTGTTCAAGGTCTCAATTAATTCCTGCTTGTAGTAATTTAATGTGAATATATTTTTGAAAGCATTGAATCGCTATAGAAATCGCGATTCATTCGATTCTTAGTGTTTTAAATCGATTACTGTCCGGAATCGATGATTCACGATTCAAAAATCCATGTTTCAAGATCGATGCATATGCATCGTCAGGGTTTGCAATCGATGCATCGAGAAAACGAGTGAATCATTACACCCCTAACCAAATGATTCAATGATTAACCATTAAGATGAGTTAGATTAAATGATAGACAAATTAATTAAACTGAATGAGAAGACGTGTAAATGAAAAGTTTGATAGTGAGAGCTTTATGAAAGTACGGTGACCCAGTAGTGCACGCACAGCAAATCTCCAAAACACAACGTAAACAAGCCACAACGCAACAAAATTAGCACAACACAACGGAAACACGCCACAACACAACGCAAATCGGCAAGGGTCAGCACAACAGAAACATGCCACAACACAACAAAATTAGCACAACACAACGAAATTGGCACAGCACAACGGAAACATGCCACAACACAACGAAATTGCTGCAGCACAACGGAAACAAGCCACAACAAAACGAAATTAGCGCAACATAATGGATACAAGCCACAACACAACGAAATTAGCATAACATAACGGAAACAAGCCACAACACAATGAAATCACCGCAGAACAACGGAAACAAGCCACAACGCAACAAAATTAGCACAACACAATGGAAATGGTTCTATGCACAACTACACATTAATATTTTAGCCTACTTTTTCATGCGTGAGATCCTCTTTAATAAATATGGCGCCAACTTATTTTAAGTGCTGTTACAGTGAATGAGCGCTCTTGCACGACCGGGACTTGAACTGCGGGAGTCTAATGATCTAACAAAATCCAAATTTTGATTTCCAGTATACTTTCACAAACCCTTAAAGTTTCTATGGGACAGTACATTATATATCAACTCATATCATGGTGCTATTTCAATAACGGAGTGTTTACATTAAGTGCAAATAACCAGCCTTTTTGACATATAGGATATTTAAAAGTAAAGTAGCATTTGGACCATAGACTGTATAAAAACAGGAGTAGTGTCCGTCGGCATCCTGGCCAGCGCATCACGTCTCCGGGTAATCGAAATGGACAAAGAGGTGGGAGCTGGTTGCTGAAACCACGCCCACCTAGCTCGACAGTGGTGACAGCAGTGGCCACTCCATTAATTATGCAGAACTTTAAGGCTTATTATAATTTAAACGGATGAGTTATAAAAAAAATTCACCCCCTCACAGTTGTCATGAAGGGCAAAATTAGCTATTTAGAACAAAACCACTTTTTGTACCAGGCTGTAAAAAAAAAATTTCTGCTGTAAAGTTGGCCATTTTAACATGGGGAGTCTATGGGACTGACTCCCATTTGCAGCCAGCCTCTAGCGGCCAGTAGACGAATTACAGTTTAAGTCACTTCCATGTTGGCTTCACGAGAGAGACCGGAAGGTTGCCGTGTGATTTTGATGCGATCGACCTGAGTTATAGTCCGCCTTTTGCCGGACTCACTCTTCTCCTTTTTCCCATCACATATCAGATGTCAGAAAGGCATTTACTTTAAATGTAGAAAATATTCGAAAAGTGGAAATAATGTGCAGAACGAGTGTTTAATAATGAAGTATATCGGGGTTAGGGGTATAGGGCAGGGCTTAGGTTCCCAACATTTATATTTAAGAAATATAAAAAGGTACATCGACCAGTAAATGCATCCTTTAATGTCAACAAAAACTGAGCGGGCAAACATCTGGACACTATATAGATATAGCCTATAAATAATATCGAACAACTATGTACAATGGATTGCAAAGAAAAGAAAACTAATAGGTGTAAATAGAATTTATTGCTATTTTCATTTAGTGTAAACAGCATTTTAAATATGCTACTTACAATAGCCGCTGCCTCCTATAAAGGTAACTAACATCCAAGCTTTATATAGTGGTAATGGGACTAACGAACCTTAATTTGACAATTTACTATACTCGTACCATACCGAGATTTTATGGACTCTTGAACGTGCCACATAAGTGCATCTCAATAAATTAGAATGTTCTGGAAAAATTTGTTTATTTCAGTATTTCATCTCAAATTGTGAAACTCGTGTATAAATAAATTCAATGCACACAGACTGAAGTAGTTTAAGTCTTTGTTCTTTTAATTGATGATTTTGGCTCACAAAAACCCACCAATTCACTATCTCAAAAAATTAGAATATGGTGACATGCCAATAAGTAATCAATTCAAAACACCTGCAAGAATTTGTGTGAACTTCACAAGGAATGGGACTGAGGCTGGGGTCAAGGCATCAAGAGCCACCACACACAGACGTGTCAAGGAATTTGGCTACAGTTGTTATATTCCTCTTGTTAAGCCACTCCTGAACCACAGACCACGTCAGAGGCGTCTTACCTGGGCTAAGAACTGGACTGTTGCCCAGTGGTCAAAAATCCTCTTTTTCAGATGAGAGCAAGTTTTATATTTAATTTGGAAACCAAGGTCCTAAAGTCTGGAGGAAGGCTGGAGAAGCTCATAGCCCAAGTTGCTTGAAGTACAGTGTTAAGTTTCCACAGTCTGTCATGATTTGGGGTGCAATGCAGGTGTTGGGCCATTGTGTTTTTGAAAACCAACGTCACTGCACCCGTTTATCAAGAAATTTTGGAGCACTTCATGCTTCCTTCTGCTGACCAGCTTTTTGACGATGCTGATTTCATTTTCCAGCAGGTTTTGTCACCTGCAACACTGCAAAAGCACCAAAAGTTGGTTAAATGAACATCGTGTTGGTGTGCTTGACTGGCCAGCAAAACTCACCAGACCTGAACCCCATAGAAAAATTTATGGGGTATTGTCAAGAGGAAAATGAAAAACAAGAGACCAAAAAATGCAGATGAACTGAAGGCCACTGTCAAAGAAACCTGGGTTCCTTACCACCTCAGCAGTGCCACAAACTGATCACCTCCATGCCACGCCGAATTGAGGCAGTAATTAAAGCAAAAGGAGCCCCTACCAAGTATTGAGTACATGTACAGTAAATGAACATACTTTCCAGAAGGCCAACAATTCACTAAAAAAATTTTTTTTATTGGTCTTATGAAGTATTCTAATTTGTTGAGATAGTGAATTGGTGGGTTTTTGTTAAATGTGAGCCAAAATCATCACAATTAAAAGAACCAAAGACTTAAACTACTTCAGTCTGTGTGAACTGAATTTATTTAATACACGAGTTTCACAATTGGAGTTGAATTACTGAAATAAATGAACTTTTCCACGACATTCTAATTTATTGAGATGCACCTGTACTGTATTATTACTGTTGAATTCATTTCATAACGCTGTTTCTCGTGGCCGCGTAAATTATGCTTTAAAGCTAAAATTTGGGCTTCATACTAGAGTTAATGGTCTAAAAATATTACTAATTTTAAAGTGTTTTTACTGCATCAGGATTTTTAAATGACACCTTAAATTTGCATAGCCATATAAATGACTTGTCTAATGGTTTTAAAATAATTTGTACTAAAATGCCTAACATTTGCATTTCGTTAGACAATTACCTCTGGTATAGAGTCCTTAGTTTTAACACATCCTCTATAGTGGCCAAGAAAGGGAGCAGGAGCATTTCATTTGTGCTGTAGCGATTTCGTTGTGTTGTGGCTTGTTTCTGTTGTGCTGCGGTGATTTCGTTCTGTTATGGCTTGTTTCCATTGTGTTGTGGCTTGTTTCCATTGTGCTGCTGCGATTTTGTTGTGTTGTGGAGATTTTGTTGTGTTGAGCACTACTGTGCCACCGTATGAAAGGCTGTTACTGTGAATGAAACATTTATATAGATGAAACACTTATTTTGTGTAGTGAAAAGGATACATTGTGATTGTGTGTATTGTACTAAGAAAATTGAAAATATGCTGAAATGTTTGAAAAAAGTGCACTTTTGATGATCTGTTGTGATATTAGTACTAAGAGTTTTGAAAATGCACTTTAAAAAACGGTAATTAGTTGGTAATGACTAAATTATGGCCAAATTAAAAATATTTTTAGTACCTTTGCAACTGCATTTATCAGGGTCCTTTTCTCTTGTCAGAGAGAAAGCAAGGACTCAAGTGTAGAGCCATTTAATGGGCTTACTTCAGAAAAAGAAATGAGCGCAATAAGGAGCTACCAGAAAAACACAACTTCGGGCACTGTAACATCTATGCTTTGTCTGTCTGTCTGCCTGATCATTTGACCTAATTTCTTGTTGGTTCCTTCTGATTGTTTTCATTTGTCATTCACCCGGTGTGAATTCACCTAACTAATTATCTCATTAGTCCCATTGTTTCATCCATGCATTTAAACCCTGATTTCTCCATTAGTCTCTGTCTGTCTTTGTTTATACTTTAGTTTGGTTGTGTTTGTATGGTTGTGTTGAGCATGTTCCCAGATGTTATCTCCTAGCGTTTCCTCTGTGTTTAAATAAAATTGTGTGTGTTTTTTTATTTTCCTTGTGCTTGTGTGTTCAACACATTACAGAATACCGGACCTAGAGAAGATTTATTTTGTGGCGTTTTTCCCTTTTTTCCCCCCCTGCCATGGGCCTGCCAGCAGTCCAGCTTCTCTGACTGGAGCAGGAAGGCCGCTCCCTGCAGAGGACTTGTCTGGTTCCTGTGGTCTTGTCCCGGTGGGCGTCTAGGTGACAAGGTCTTTGCTGGGGACCTGTCTCTGGGGCGCATCTAGTTGACATGGTCTCTGTTGACATTCAGGGCTGTAGAGGTCATCTCTAGGTGCTGATCCACCATCTGGTCTGGATATGGACTGGATCTGGGTGGCTACAGTGACTTTCTGATCTGGATACAAAATGGATCCGTATGGCTATGGTGACCTCGGAATAAGAATGAAAGAGACTAATATTAGCGTAGATGCCATTCTTCTAACAATGTAGCAAATACATCGGGTGTTATGGGAAGTGTTCCTGGTTCCAGTTGACCTAATTAATGCAGCCTAACAATACTTTAACTTATTTGAATTATAGAAATGTGATAGTGTATTATGTGTATGCCAGGATAAAGAGATGGATCTTTAATCTAGATTTAAACTGAAAAGTGTGTCTGCCTCCGGAACAACACTAGGTAGATTGTTCCAGAGTTTGGGCACTAAATAGGAAAAGTATCTGCCGTTGATAGTGACTTTGATTATTAGGTATACCAAATGGCGTAGTTTTGAGGATGCAGTGGACGTGGAGGACTATAATGCGATATGAGCTTGCTCAAGTACTGAGTAGCTAAACCATTCCGGGTTTTATAAGTAATTAGAAAGATTTTAAATTGTATTTGTTGTTCAATAGGGAGCCAGTGCAGATTTGACAGAACCGGGCTAATATGGTCAAACTTCCTGGTTCTAGTAAGAACTCTAACTGCTGCATTTTGGGCCAGCTGGAGTTTGTTTATTAAATGCACAGAGCAACCACCCAATAAAGCATTACAATTATCTAAGCGGGTTAATGAACGCATGAATTAACATTTATGCATTTGACATTGAGAGCGTAGGTCATAATTTAGATATATTTTTAATATGAAAAAATGCGGTTTTACAAATGCTAGAAACATGATTTTCAAAGGAAAGATTGCTATCAAATAGCACACCTAGGTTCCTAACTGATGACGTTGAATTAGAGCAGCCATCAAGTGTTAAGCCCTATTCGGACGGGACTAGTTTTACAGGGGGTCATTAGGGAAATTTGTGTTTCACAGATGTACTTGGTGATTTTAATGTGTGTTTTTCTCACACAACCTCTGTAATAATTCCAGAGCAAATTACCTACCTTTTTCAGCAAACTCAGTGATCCTCTGAGAAAACTAATCCCGTCCGAATGCGAATGTCTGTGATTGCCGGTGATATTTTTTTCACAACGCGTTTCCTTGTGTGTTTTGGCCAATGTGAATTACCATAGATGCTCTTACCGCGCGCATGTTTGATATATTTGCCTCCCGGCAAAGAAATAAAATCAAGAGCCAGATCACGTAAACTTGTAATATCAGCGTCAGGTAAGATTAAAACATAATGTTTTAATTACATACAGTAGGTACCTTTATGAAAATTAAACATGGGTTTACTACAAATAAATAAAAATAAAAGTTAAACTAAAGTAACCACACATTAACATGGGTTTTTTGCTGTCAGAAGCATTAGCTTCCCATGGTATTTGTAGTAAAACTGATTAATCAATCCGAATGACTATAAGCAATGCACGCATACAGAGCGCGTGATCTCCAAAACGCACAGATGTACAAGCCACAGACCCTCCCACCTCTGTATTAAAAATGGAGATGTTAGTCCCGTCCGAATTGGTACATGAAAATCGTAGACGTTAGGTGATAAGAATCGAAACTCAAACGTAGTTTAGAAAACCAGTCCTGTCCGAATGGGCTTTAGACAGTGTTTAGGTTAGGCATTACATGCTCTGAGGTTTTGGTCCATACTTAAAATCTCTGGGGGGGGGGGGGTTTCAGAATTAGCCGTAGGAAATACTAGTCATCCAGTTTTTTATATCAACTATGCATTACATTAGTTTTTCAAATTGGTATGTTTCACCGGGCCACAAAGAAATATAGAGCTGAGTATCATCAGCAAAACAGTGAAAGCTAACACCATGTTTCTTGATGACATCTCCCAAGGGTAACATGTAAAACGTGAAAAATAATGGCCCTAGTACTGAGCCTTGTGGCACTCCATACTGCACTTGTGATCGATGGGGCCGTAGATCACGCGAGGGACGCGGAGGACGTGTCCCCCCACTTTTAATATCAGGTAAATTCGTCCCCCGCACTTTTTCGGGTAAGTGTGTTCGCATAGAGGTTTTCAAGAGCTGGTGAGAATAAATATAGATTTTAAATTCAAAGAGACAGTATAGTCTGTGCATGACCTGATGTTTTACTCGGACCCAGAATAAGGCGAGATGAACATCACGGAGCGCTAAACACTCGAAGGTGTAGTGGCATTCATAATCGAAGCTGGAGGGCCTATCGAGCAGAAACAGAAAGTAGAAAGTCGTACCAGGAAATCACTAATATGGACAAAAGCATCTATCCTTGTTTACTTTTCACAGAAAAACAGAAACATTTGGAAACATGAAGACATTAAACATAAGATTGCGACAATATATGGTTTATTTGTTTTTGTCAAATCATCTCCAGGTAATAAATAAAGTATATGAACAATGCATTGCTAATTGATAGCATTCATTACAGTATAGAAACTATTATGCCTTATTATGTGATAATAAAAAAAATATGTGATAAGTGTTTGTAGTACATAAACAAATCATTATTATTGGTTATTATCCAGCAGTTATCTGATTTCTAAGCCAATTAAAAGCACAGACTTAGAAAGAAGAAAATTTAAAGTGCCTATACACTACCAGCAAAGTTTTTGAAACATAAGTTTTTTAAGTTTTTAAGAAAAGTATCTTCTGTTAACCAATGTATTGATCCAAGACAGAAATGGTAAACAGTAAAATTTTGAAAATCATGTACTATTTAACATAACTTTTTTTTTAAATGTATTTTAAAATGTAATTTATTCATGTGATTTCAAAACTGATTTTTTCAGCATCATCACTCCAGTCACGTGATCCTTCAGAAATCATTATTGATATTCTGATTTGCTGCTCAAAAAAAAACATTTATTATTATTGTTATTATGTTGAAAACAGATTAGATTTTTTCAGGTTTCTTTGATGAATAGATAGTTCAAAAGAACAGCATTTATTTGAAATATATTTTTTGTAATATTATAAATGTCTTTATCATCACTTTTGATTGATTTAAAGCATCCATGCTAAATAAAAGTAATAATTTCTATAATTTCTTTCCAAAAAAATTCAAAAATAAAAATTATACTGAATGGAATAGTTTATAATGTTACAAAAGCTTTTCATTTAATATAAATGCTGATCTTTGGATCTTTCTAGTCATCAACAGAATCCTGAAAAAATTTACTCAACTCTTTTAAATATTGATAATAATAATTTTAAAAGGTTTCTTGAGCAGCAAATCAGAATATAAGAATGTTTTCTGAAGGATAATGTAACACTGAAGACTGGAGTAATGAAGCTGAAAAGGTAGCTTTGATCACAGAAATAAATGACGTTTTAATATATATTTAAATAGAAAGCAGTTATTTAAATAGTAAAAATATTTCACAACATTACTGCTTTTGCTGTACTTTGGATAAAAAAATGCAGGCTTGGTGAGAAGAAGAGACTTCTTTAAAAACATAAAACAATCTTACTGTTCTAAAACTTTTGACTGGTAGGTTATATATATTACAGAAATGTAATATATTTATATATTACATTTCTGTCCCCCTCACTTCTGAAATGGTGGCTACGCCCCTGCTTGTGATCAATATGATATATGTAATTCACTGCTACAAATTGATGATGGTCAGATAAGTAAGATTTGAACCATGATAATGCAATTCCACTAATGCCAACATACAGTAATTTTGTAGTCCACTCAAAAGAATGTTGTGGTCGATAGTGTCAAATGCAGTGCTAAGATCCAGTAGCACTAATTGAGAGATACAACCATGATCAGATGATAAGTTCAGGTCATTTGTAACTCTGATGAGAGCTGTGCCAGTACCATGATATTGTCTAAATCCTGACTGGAAATCCTCACAGATACCACTTCTCTCTAAGAAGGAACATAGCTGAGAGGATACTACCTTTTCTAGTATTTTTGACAGAAAAGGGAGATTTGAAATCAGTCTGTCTCCGCCTCCAGCCTCCAAGTCCCGGACTTCACCTCAGCCCTCCAACCCATCAGCTCCACCTTGGCTCCTTGCTTCCTCATCTCCACTGTGGCCCGTCATCCCACTGGCTCCACCGGGCTCCCTCGTCCCTCCAGCTCTGCCTTGATCAGTCATCGACCCTCGTCCGCTACGGGATTCCACTTCTCCGGCTTCACCTCATCCCTCCATCCCTCAGGCTCCATCTGACTCCTCCTTCCCTCCGGCTCCACCTTTGTCCTCAATCACTCCGGCTCCGCCACAGTCTTTGGGGTCCCCATCTCTGGCATGCTCGCAGGAGCCCTTAGCTGCGCTTTGGCTCTCTGGACCTCTGGTGACACCCTAGCTCTCCAACTGTTCGGCTCCACCTGGGTCTCCACATCCAATGATCCATCTCCATCGCTAGTCCCCAGGGTGTCATATACCAGGTCAAAACCATGGCACCTCCCTCCCTCGACCCTCTTTTGGGAGGGGGTGTATTGTAACATGTATGCTTTGTCTGTCTGTCTGCCTTATCATTTGACCTAGTTTCTTGTTGATTCCTTCTGATTCTGTTTTCATTAATCATTCCGTTCACCTGGTGTTAACTAATTATCTCATTAGTCCCATTGTTTCATCCATGCATTTAAACCCTGAATTCTCCATTAGTCTCTGTCTGTCTTCGTTTACACTTTAGTTTAATTGTATTTGTATGGTTGTGTTGAGCGTATTCCTAGACGTTATCTCCTAGTGTTTCCTCCGTGTTTAAATAAAATTGTGATTTTTTTTTTATTCTCCTCGTGCTTATGTTTTTAACACGTTAAAAACATAGTCCCAGCAGACAGAGGACAATCAGTTATTGGCTGGCTGACAATAACAAGTGAGCTCTTGCGTGAGAATGGATTTCTTCCTGTTAGAAGAAGCTGCAAGAAGCTTGCAATCCAAGTTGTCTGTATTCTAGTTTGCAGTGAACAAGAAAAGAAAAGAAGAATATGAAGAGAAGGTTTCTTGCAGAAGCCATGCATGCTGATGTTTTGTTGCAGATCTGTGACTCCACCCCCTGAACTTTCCCTTGCCCTGTATCATGCTCTCTCATTCACTTTAGGTCATGGCCTGTGTCATTTTCAGTCAAAACACATTTCACACTGCAGGACTCTGAGTCACAGACAGGTCCAGATATTTAGATTGCTAAATGTCACATGAGAATTTAAAGTTATACAAGAACTCACACAGAACAGATGGTAGTTAAATAGGGCAGCAAATGAAAAGAATATCGAGGGATAGCAGGTGGGGCTAATTAACTAATAACAAGATAACAAAACGGCAAGGACAAGACATGAGATAGAAGAGCACATGGTTAATAGAAACAAACATGACAGAAGTCAAGTGTTCACTTCACACCAAACATGACATGAATTAATGGCAAACAAACACAATCATAAGCCATGTACTCAAACAGACAGGCAAGAGCACATGAAAAAGAAACCAACAACCAGTGCTATGTGCTCACAACAAAAGACACAACATGAGGAATGAGCACCTGGATCCTGACACTGTAAATGAAACAGACAGAAGTGTCAGGATCGAGACCCTACACTACATACAGCCAAGGAGAATTACCTCAATCTGTGTGCTCACCCAGACACAAAAACATAGGTTTCAGGATTCTGGTACCACGTAAAACAGTCGAAAGTGTCCAGATTGTGACAGGAAACTATCTGATGTGTTCTTCCCTTTCTTTTACACAACAGTATGAGCAATTTGAGAGCACCATTGGTTTCAAGCTTTCTAACCACAGAGGCGCCAAGAGGCTATGGAAAGTTTGTATCGAACACCACACCTTTTTCAGGTAAACTATCTGGACTAATTCGATTTTTCTCATTTTGTTATCAACATTGTAGTCATGTTCATGTTAATTATTTTATTTTTCTTAGTGACAAACTTTGGGTCACCATTGTGCTATGAATTTAGCTTTAATGACTTTCAGTCCTTTGTGTTTGATCATCCTCCTAATGCCTGAAGCTGTTACACTATTGAATATGTTTTGTTTCCGGTTTCCCACGTTTGCATGAAATTTAAATGGAATCAATGGAGAACAAAGTCTAGTGTGGCTATGTCTTGATAATCATACTGCCCTTTTTAAATATATGAGAAAGTTTAGGTATGATTAAGATTAAGATTGATGAATGTGAGATTGAAGGTCTCTGTTGGCATATCCTCTGTTGCTCCAGGTATGTTATTATAAAGTCCAGAATACCATAGAGACTTGGTGGTGGGCTGTTTTGACTAATTACCCATCAACCACTGTAGCTTTTTATTATTACAGGGGGTTGTCTTTTCAGTACTTTCTGATGCAGATTATTAATGAAGTTAATATCAGAAAACCAATAACATTTTCCTGTATTGGTCTGTTTTAGGCTAGTGTCTTCTGAGCCTCCACCAAAGGGCTTTCTGGTGATGGGTTCAAAGTTCAGATACAGTGGAAGGACTCAGGCCCAGACACGTCAAGCCAGCGCTCTGATTGATCGGCCCGCTCCCCACTTTGAACGGTCCACTAGCAAGAGATACCTTCTTTCACGCAGTCTAGATGGAGGTTAGAACACTTTTGTTTTCCTCTACTTTGCCTTTTGCTCTGGCAGAATTGTCTGTATTTTTGTCAGACTCATTATTGTAGCTTTCCACTACTTACAGTCTTTTACAATGGACACAGTAAATCTTGTTAATTAATATTATGTTCAGCGGTGACAGTGGTGACCGTGTCACTCCAATCATTATGAGGAATCTTAAAAAAAACAACCATAGAACATTTTACTGAACTGTTTTTAGATGCAGAAAACATGGAAGATCATAATAATAAGTCAGAAATGTAACAGAATTGTCCTTTAAAACTGTAAGGAGTTACAAAAATATAAAATGAAGCAAATTATCTTTATACGCAACTGTCACATGATATTATAAACAACACATTGTGCTGTCCTTAATTTGAGATTTTCCTGTATTTGGCTGAGCAATCATTTGGGTGGCTTGTCAAAATATTATATTTCTCTAATACATAAATTAAGTAAGTATGACCAGAGTTCTTGTAGGGAAAAGAATTTACTGAAGGTAGTAGTGTAGCACATTTCTTTAGTAGCAAGGTTAGTATGAAAGCCAAAGGCAAAGAAAATATGCTAAATATTATACAGAATAGATTTAATACAAGGTTTTAGTGAAAGTAGTAAGGATATTATATCACCAAATAATGATCTTACTGTTTTTAATATTTCTGAAGTATCTGAGTCTTATCTAATAAAAATGTTGGTCCCACTTTATATTGTGTCCCTAATACCTGTGTACTTACATAGTAACTAGGTGTGTACATAGTATGTAACCACAGTGTAAGTACACATTGGTACATAGTGTAGCGAATCAGCTCAAAGGGGAAATAGGAATAATTAATCATAACTAGTTATAATTAATTATAAATATTTAGATCCGCTGTAAGTATTTACTTGACCTCAGGGTCAACTGTCTGTCAATTCTAAAAACATTAATTTCCTGGTTAAGGGAAATAACTTTCTTACTGTACAATACTACTTGGCTATTTTATCATGTACTAGCATGTAGCAGAAATCTGCATGATTAGGGACTACGATTATGAGCAAACAATGAACAACCTCGGGTGTGATACAAGTAAGACTTTATTAACTACAAAAACACTTAAACTAGTCTAACATACACCTACACATACACACACACACACACACGCATACAGTTGGTATCGGAACATGTTAAGCTTAGGCAGTAAAGAGAAAAGAAATAAAGCATGAAAGCTAGGGGAACCGGCTTTGTCGATCATTCAGTCATATCTGCTGCAGCCTGAAGGAAACAAATCATCTTCCTAGTTCAACACTACCTTTGTAAAAAGGTGCAAATGATATTTAATATATCAATTAATAAGACTAAGTTTGATACTTGCACGTCTTGTCTGTCTGACAGAGATTCCTGATGCAATCTGAAGGCTCAAGTTGATCTTTGCTGAAGTTGGTTGATGAAAAGAATCAGTTTGAGTCAGAGGATTTTGGTGAATGGAAAGTCAGGGCCGAGGCCTGGCACGAACTTAGGGTGTCCTTAGGAGCGTTGTAGCTCACATCTTCTCAGAATCTAACAGAACCTCAGACTGGAGGCGGGTCACTGATGTGAGGCTTTTAAGGTCTGAGAAGATTCACGCTTCTCAGGATGGGCTTGTCTAATGAGAAAGTTTGAAATTCCAAGCGGGAGTTTGGAAATACTGGGGAGTTTTATGACCCTTTGTGTGAAAGCATGGTAATTTGCATATGGAACTTGAATCGAAATTACTAAAGATTCTCAGAACACTAATAAATTGCCTATGTACCAACATATAATATACACTCTTGTTTCGATCATAAGAAGGCGAATTCATATATACTAAACATGGTAAGATTACATATAGTTAAGATGACATGAACGAGTGGTTCCATCATAAGCATGCATAAAACAGTATAAAATACAAAAGACAATATACAAGAAAAGTAACAACATACACAATCGACCTGAAGGATATGCGTGTGTTCATTCAAAAGAAGGTTTTTCCCCCTATGAAAATTAGTGAGTTTCTCTATCCGCATTCCTTTGGGCAATAAAACCAGTGATATCAGCATTGGTTGCCATGGAATCAGAGGGCTGTTTCGTTCGTCGGAATCACAATCCTGGCAACCCTAGCATGGTATTGGGTAGGGTCTGTGATATTTGTTATCTACTGACTGATTGGGATTTGTTAAATCAAATGAAAAAGGTGGTGTGTCTGATTGGTCCAGGACGCTACCAACCAGGAGTATCTACAGCTCTTATGTTTGTGTAACTACACATATGTAACAACCCACTGAATGGTATGTGTAAGTACAAATGTGTAACAGGGCATTGGTAACAACACTTTTTGGTAATGAAAGTACAAATGTGTAACAGGACTAACAGCACTTTTTGGTAAAGAAAGTGTTACACTTTATATTAAGTAAATTTATCATGCATTACTCAATGTTACACCGTCAGCGGCAGTAATTTAGGCTTTTTCATATAAATTTGTGTTGGTGTCAGAATGTTAGCCTTTATATTAAGTGGCAGTCCTGAGGTGTTTACCATGTAAGCAATACTGGCATTACGTGGTGCAAAAAACCAAACAACTCCAATCGAGATCCGCTCCTCCCACATTACATATCCCAACCTAACCCATGGCTCCCCCCCCCCTGGATCCCATTTCCACCCCTAAACCTACCCATCTCCATCCCCTGGATCCCATTTCCACCCCTAAACCTACCCATCTCCACCCCCTGGATCAAATGGTTCTAATTACTCTTATGCATATTGTTGTTACAAAATGTAGTTATATAATTCCTGTTACACGAGTACTTAGTGAAGTGAAAAAGTGTTGTTACCAATGTCCTGTTACACATTTGTACTTACACAAACCATCCTGAGGGTTGTTACATGTGTGTAGTTACAGAAATATTACAGCTGTAGATACTATGTACCAATGTGTACTTACACTGTGGTTACATACTACGTACACATTTAGTTACTATGTAAGTACACAGGTGTTAGGGACACTTAATATAAAGTGGGACCAAATTTTAAATCACCTTAAGAGTACTAGGGCTAAAGATGTTTTTGATTGTGATTCTGTGTTTGTTAAAAAGTATGTAAATGTTCTTAGTACACCTATTACTCATTTGGTTAATTTGTCAATAAAACTATTTTATTTTCCAAATGCCTGGAAGTCAACAATAATAATGTCTATATAAGACTGGTGATCCTGCTAATATAACTAATTATAGACCTATCAGTATTCAGTTTTTTCTAAAATAATTGAAAAGGTAATTTGTAACCAATTAGTATTTAAATCTTGGTCACTTTCCATTACATCCTATGCAGTTTGGATTTAGGGCACATTATACGGAGACAGCAAACTGTTATTTTATGGCTCAAATTAAATCCAGTCTTGATAGAGGGGGTGTTGTTGGTGCTGTCTTCTTGATTTTAAAAAGGCTTTTGACACCTTTAATCATAATGTTCTTTTATCTAAATTATCAAAGTAAACTTTTTCTATTAATACGTTAACATGGATGGAATCATACATAAATTTAGGAAAACAATGTACAAGAATCAATGATGATATCAAATGATATACTGTATGCTCACTATTTCTTGACTAACACTGGAGTCCCACAAGGGTCGATTCTTGGACCAATTTTGTTTAGTTTATATAATAATGATCTACCTACAGTTTGTCTAGAGGTCCAGATTCAGATGTATGCAGATGATACAGTTGTTTATACTTATGCTAAGACAAAAGAACATGCTACTCTCAAACTAACTGCTGCATTGATCAAAGTCTCAGATTGGCTACGTCACTCTTGCCTTACTCTTAATGTGAGAAAAACTGTGGGAATGCACTTTTTGATTAAGAGAGTTGGTCAAAAGGAGAAGTAATAAATATTGTTGAGCATTTTAAATATTTTGGGATGATTATGGATTCTAATTTAAATAATTTAAAAAAACATATAAAAAAGGTTTCTAGAAGTGCTAGAGCAAGCTTGATGATCTTCAGGAATATTAGGCACCAATTACCTATGGCTGCTGCTAAACTCTTTATGCATACAATGATTCTCCCACATCTTTCTTATTGTGCTACAAGTTTGTCCCAAACAAGTATAACCACGTTAAAATCATTATATACTATTTATAAACAAGCTGTGAAAATTTTAGCTAAAAAGCCAAGGAGTTATCATCATTGCATTATTATTAAATATTGTAAATTATTGATGTTTGATTATTTTTTTTTTCTTTGCAGATGTGTGTTTGATGTATAAACTAATTCATGATCTTGCACCGAACGGCACCAAAGAAGAAACCCCGCTTAAAAAAAGAAAAAAAACAATTTGGTGCTTTCTGTAAGGAGAATAGTAGGGTGATTAGGTCATCAGTTAGAGGTGACTGCTTGGCTAAATTTAAGAAAACTGTCTTTGGAGAATCAGCTTTTTTAGTTAGAGCAGCAGAAAGATGGAAGTCAGATAAGAACAGGTTCATATTAGAGAGTGTATTGTACAACATTCAGTATTTTTAAAACTACACTTAAGGTATGGCTTAAGGAAAATCAAATATGTGATCACTGATCAGATTTTTTAATTCTGTGGAGTGTGATATTGTATGTATTGGATTGTTTGTAATGGAGTATTGTAATTTTGTAACAACATCCTGCCCAGGGACTGCAGATGCAAATTAGCTCTATAGCTAACTCTGGCACAACACTTGGGCACATACTGAGTTTCATAATAAAATGCCAATGCGTTCGTAAAATATAGCATTTAACGACAATACTCAAAATGGCCAATGCCCAAAATGGCTGACATGGAAAACTTGGGTATGGTTCAACTCAGCATGCTGCACTGAATATAAAGAGACCAGTGATTTTTGGCCAAACCATTCAGAAGTTATAAGCAAAAATTGCCACTTTTCATGTCTCCTGACCACTAGGTGGCGCTGTGCCGAAACTGTGCAGGTAGCCTCAGGTCATGGTTATTATAACGCATTAAATTTGGTCCCAATAGGCTAAACCATTGCGGAGATATAGCTTCACATCCATTTTTGCATGATCTTCGTCAAATTCATTCATATGTTATTCGAGAACGGTTTGACTATTCAACTTGAATTCCATAATTTTTTGTCAGCATGGTGTGAAGATGATCTGAGCCAATTTTGGTGAAAATAAGACAAAAATCTTGACCCATAGAATTTTTAATTTTGGTGTCCATTCGACTTGACAGGAGGCAAGGAATCAGAGGGAAAAATTATTTTCTGTCTGAACTTTATGGTTCAAAAATTATTAGCATAAACATAAGTGCAAATTTGGACATTTGGTGGCACTAGAGAAATTGAGCTAGAGACTCCAAACTTGCTATGGTGACCGATCAGACTGTCGTCTATCTGTGTGCCAAATTTCCTAACTTTTCCAGAAACGATTCTATGGGCTGCCATGAACTTCCAGAGCGGAAGAAGAAGAAGAAGAAGAAAAAGAAGAACGCGAACGGAGACAATAGGTGCCATAGCACCTTCAGTGCTTGGCCCCTAATAATCCTTAGAAAAACAATCAGGCCCCCTTGTTAAAGCCATCTTAATTTTGCCTTAAATTGTCTTTTTGAATTGAGTAGAATATGTAAAATTTATTGAGATTGTGATTGCAATATACATTTTTGTCCTTGAGCTGAATACCTACCTCTAGTGTTGCATTCCGGTCACTGCACCTAAATAATACCTGTAGGGTCCTGCTTAAAGGGATGTAGTAGTCAGCCTAAGATGCCTGTCAGTTAATACAAGCAATTGTCCAACCGCATGGTGGTAGGTTGCTTTGTGAGAGTGGAAACTCTAAATGAAAATAAATGGATTATACTTACCTGAAGCGTGTTGACTTGATGGATACTGGCTGGCACACCCCTAGTGCACAGCGTGCACATGCATTTAACCCTCTGACAGTCTAGTTGTTGAGTTACAGCAATGAAAGTGTTACTGTAGAACATCAGGATTGTGAAACAGATACACTCACAGAAGGGGTAGTATATATAAAACTTTTAATGATCAATAATAATTTTTTAAAATTATTTTAATGATATATAAGCATTTATATAAATAATTATATAAACCTATTATCACCAGTACAGTAAATATCAACTGATTCTGTGTACTTATTTTTCATTCGAATGGATGGAAACAGACAGGAGAACGATTACGCTTAAAAGATTTCTTATTTCTTACATCAGCGGAAATGCCCAATAGTTTTTTATTTGGTGTTAGGCCCCTAAGCACATTCATGAAACTAAGCATGTTTACTCAGAATGACTTATTCTACACATGTAAAAAGTTTTGAGGAGTTTGAACAATGCACTTTAAAGATAGGCTATAAGACAACTCCTGTTTAATTTTTTGCCATTATTTTAATAAATCGCCATGGCAACACCATTTGAGATATCCAAAAAACATTCGCAAATTAGGTTCCTCAGTGTTTTTCCATCAGGTAGACAAAGTTTGGTGTAAATTGCTGGAGTATAGAGGAGAAGAATATTTAAGTTTGAAGCGTTGCCATGGCAACAATATTTCAGATATTAATATCCCCTCAACAGTTTTATATCTGTTGTGTTTTGATATCATTCTGATGAAGTTTGAAGCAAATAAAGTAAAAATAAGCATTTTGAAAATGATACACTTTCTGCTGCTTGTTCTGGCTCTGCCTGTTTTAGCATTCCCCCTACTGGTCATTTTATATTCTACCACTTAAGTTTATATTGTTCAGTTCCTGGGTTCTTAAGAACAGTGTGCACAGCACATGGTAGCTTATGTTAATTTTGCTGTGCCATTCCATCCTATTAACAGCACTTAACGAGGCACTGCCTGTAAGTAAAGTTTGATTATTATTAAGTTGGCTTGAGAAAGCCAACTTACTGAAATGCGATTTTTGACTTATTATTATTCTTCTTACTACATTTCTCCTAGAGCTTTCAAGCTACATCCACCAAACTCAGCTCAGATCTTCAGACTGTCTGAAATCATAACAATCCTATAGACTTACATTGACAGAATGTTCAAATGAGCCAAGACTATTCAAACTCCAACTGACAAAATTTAAATTTAAATCTGTTTTTCTAATAGATTCAAAACATTCAACCTTTAATCTTTAAAACTATTTTAAACTTCAAACTACTTCAAACCTAACCTTCAAACTTAAATCTTTTAAAACTTTTTCAAACTTTCTGGTCTGGCTTTCTCATGCCAACTTCAAAGTGTATCTTGACAAACTTGTTTATCTAGTTATGTTGGCTTGAGAAAGGCTTGAGATAGTGATATCCTATTTAAACTTATTATTATTAGTGGTGCTTGCCAAAGGCAAAGCATCACTATTGGTCTTCTTGCATACTTATTAAGTTGGCTTGAGAAAGCCAACTTACTGAAATGCTATAAAAACTTAAGTTGGCTTGAAAAAAAAGCCAACTTACTGATATTGTATTTAAGCTTCTTATTATTAAGTTGGCTTGAGAAAGCCAACTTACTGAAATGCTATTTACACTTCTTATCATTAGTGGTGCTTGCCTATTAGGCAAAGCATCACTATTGTTCTCTTGCATACTTATTAGTAGTGCTTGCCAAAGGCAACATGTTAGCAAAGTTAGAAACATGCTAGCAACATGCTAACAGAATGCAAATCATGCTGACAATATGTTAATCATGTTAACAACATGTTAACCTGATAATCATGCTAGCACCGGACCGTTAATAAGCTAGAAACATTTTAGCAACATGCTAATCCATGCTATAAAATATGTTAACATGTTAATCATGCTAGAAATATGTTAATCATGTCAATCGTGCTAGAAACATGCTAGAGACATGTTAACAACATGCTAATCACATGCTAATAATGCTAGAAACATGTTAGCATCATGCTAATCATGCTAGAAATGTGTTAACAACATGTTAACAACATTTAACAACATTGTTAATCATGCTAGCAACATGCTAATCAAGCTAGCAACATACTAACAACATGTTAAATCTTGTTAGCCATGTGATAAAAATGCTAGCAACATGTAAATCATGTTAAAACATGCTAACAACGCGTTAAATCATGCTAGCAATGTGGTAAATCATGCTATCAACATCTATCTAATCTTTCAAACTTCAAGCTTTTACAACTGCTTGAAAATTCCAGGCTAGGCTTTCTCAAGCCAACTTCAAAGTTTGTTTACAAACTTTACTCATCTAGTTGATTTATGTTATTCTGTATGTTTATGAATAAATACATGTAGAAATAATTGTTTTCATAATGCATGATTGTGAAATATGTAATTCTGTTTATAATATATTTGTATTGCTTAAGATTTTATTAAGCACTTATCTCAGTAAATTTATATTGTGTAAACATTTTTGGCCTAATGGTTAGAGAGTCTGACTCGTAACCCAAAAGGTTGTGGGTTCGAGTCTCGTACCGGCAGGGATTGTAGGTGGGGGGAGTGAATGTACAGCACTCTCTCCGCGTATCAGACAAATCGATGCCCGCACTCCCACCTTCAATACCACGACTGAGGTATTAAAGGCATATTAAAGTAGTGTTGATAAGGCAGCTCTGCTTTGTTTACATCGGTAACTCAGGAAACACTGTATCATTGCTGTTCATAAGCACCACCTGCTGTCAGAGAGTGAATCTGCGTCTCATTCAGCTCGTCTGCTGTTTCGTTCAGATATGTTTTATGTAGTATATTTAAACAAAACTAAAGTCAGACCATTCTGAGTTGTCTAGCTTTCAGGATCTGATAAAAACAACCACACTAGAAAAAAATGAAGGATCCAAATGATAAACTTACAAGAAAGTAAACATTTAGTAACAGAAGTTTAACAGTTAATCGTTTCAACAGAACAAAATGCAGTTTTGAGTAACATTGTCTATTGAAAACCCATTAACCCATTTCTGGTGTCTCTATTTGTACAGTCTGCACAATAGAATCTCTGATAACTAGTGCACTTTTGACAGATTTCTCATTGGGTGTGTCACTGAGTAGGAGAGCCTATTTGGAGTTTTAGTAGGAACTGGTGTGGTGTCATGCACTACACTATACCAATAGCTTTCTAAAAAAAAATAAATAAATTCGGCATTAGGGGGAGTCGTGGCCTAATGGTTAGAGTCTGACTTGTAACCCAAAGGTTGCGGGGTCGAGTCTCGTACCGGCAGGGATTGTAAGTGAGGGGAGTGAATGTACAGCGCTCTCTCCCACCTTCAATACCACGACTGAGGTACCCTTGAGCAAGGCACCGAACCCCTAACTGCTCCCCGGGCGTCGCAGCATAAATGGCTGCTCTGGGTGTGTGTTCACGGTGTGTGTGTGTGTTCACTGCTGTGTGTGTGCACTTAGGATGGGATAAATGCAGAGCACTAATTCCGAGTATGGATCACCATACTTGGCCACATGTCACTTTGTTGCACTTCAGTTCACTTTTTCCTACAAAACACAACTGCTCTGCACCTCCCTTTACCTAATTCACTACTTCAGACTTATGTGCCCTCTAGAAGCTTGCGTTCTGCATGTGAACATCGCTTTATTATTCATCCAAAAGAGGCACAAAATCACTTTTACATTAGCTGTTCCCTCCTGGTGGAATGACCTGCCCAACTCAATCCGAGCAGCTGAGTCCTTAGCCATCTTCAAGAAATGGCTAAAACACATCTCTTCCATCTACACTTGATCCTCTAACACTAACACTCTACTTGTTATCTTATTTATTTAAAAAAAAACACTTGACACTCTAACAACTGCACTTTCTATTCTATTTCTATTCTAACTATTTGTTTTCTTTTTATTAAAAAAGATCTTCTAGCACTAGCATTCTTTTATTCTTTTTCTATTCTATCTACTTTTCTTTTTATTTATTATAAAAAAAAAAAACCTTGCTTACGTGTACTGTTTTTTAAGCTAACCGAAAAAATTGTCACAAACAAGTACACTTACATATTGTTGCTCTTTTGTTGTTTTGATTGCTTCTATTGTCCTTATTTGTTAGTTGCTTTGGATAAAAGTGTCTGCTGAATGACTAAATGTAAAAGACTATGTACGGGGCTCACTAAACTAGCCACATCCAAAGCCTAATCTAAGCTTTTCCATACTTATTAACCTTGATTAAAGTTTGGATGCATCTCTAATTCTAAAATCTTTTCTGTATAACATGTGAAACCCTCACCGCTAACATACTAAAAACAGTGCAACTGACAATAACAGGAGCATCACTGACTCACCGTTTGTTGGTTGATTTTGACTTACCACTGTTGTTTGATGGACTTGTAAAAGATGGAGCGAAGGAGAGAAAAGAGACTTTAAATATAAATGATATGTCAAAAGGTGAATGTAATGCTAATGAACTGTGCTAGCAATAATGCTAAACACAATGTCAGATTAATTTGATAGACAATATCATATGATAGCAATTGAGCTATATTTGGCAATCTAAACAGTAGCAGGTTTTTTTTCCATTGCATGGATAGACTGTCTCAGTTCTAAGTAAAGCCCTGAACAATCTGCTGTTGTGTGTCAACCAGAATTTTGTCAACCGGTGCCCACACTGGGTGAAATTCATGATGATCTGTCTCAGAAAATTGAGAGTGAGCAGCCACAGTTTCTTTCTGAAGATGAGGATGAAGCTGATCCCGACCTCAGTCTAGATCAAGATCAGGAGCAGGAACAGGATCAAGAGTATAGCAACAGTGAAGAGACTGTTACAACACCTACAAGGAAAAAGGACATTAAGGTAATAAGATAATATTTCATGAAAAAATCACAAATTCTACTGGAATTTTACCTCCATGCAAGTCACTAATTTTAGATTAATGTCAAAATCAAAATAGTAAAAAAATAAATAACTAAACGTAAAACATCAGTAACAGCACATATATTTATATATATAATATCTATATATATATATTATATATCTAATATATATATATATATCTATAATTATATATATTGCTTACATCAGTGCCTTCTGACACTAATGCAAATTAGGTCATAGCATCCAAATGCCACTTTCAACTTTGACCTTGACTGATTCTTCATCAAACTTTTCCTTCTCTCAAAAAAAAAAAAAAAAAAAAAAAAAAAAAAAAAAAAAAACCCTTTTCTCTCAACACCCCGCTGTTATATTGTACAGAGCCTCTATTTTTATATTTTATTTTATTTTATTTTGCTTTCCTGTTTTCTCATTTCCTATGTTTAGTTCCTGTTTCCTTGGTTGCTTTGGTTTCTGTATATGTCCTAATTTGTTTCTATAGTAACTGATTATGTTCACCTGTTCCTTGTTTAGTTCCTTCTTTATTCTATTTATAGCATTTAGTTTCAGTTATTTGCCTATTCTCATCTTTGTATGATTTGTTTTGCTGTGTAGCTTGCATGTTTCCTCTGCTCGCGAGTGTTATTTTTTTCTTTTAATAAGTATACTGCTTTGAAAATAGATTCATGCTTCAATTCTACTTGCCTACAAACAACTGTGACATATATCTGCTGTTGTCTCTCTCTACCGCTGTTTCTTTCAAATGAACTTTTTTGGAACACATTAAACAATGCTATGATCTATTTCCTCTTTCATTAAACCTTTCCCAGCTAAATGAGGAAGCACGTCTGGCTCTTAATATGCAGGAGGTATTTTAAAGCATCAATGTCTATGGTTCTATCTACGTTATACATTTCCCTTCTGATGCAAATAGGCATTTTGCATGAGATCATAGTGAACATTTGCCTTTTTAGCCATATTTCAGGAGGCCAAGTGATCAGGCATATTCAAATGGTGGACCGCTGTCCAAGTCCGGACCTAGGCTTGGTTCCAACCGGACCACGATACATAATATAGGCAACGGCAGCACCAGTTCGAAATAAAGTGAGCAGCGCTTCAAAACAACGGAGCGTCAAAAAACAACCACAACTCCAGGATCGTTTATTGTAATGATCTTTCAGTGGTATTTCTTCTAATATATATATATATATATATATATTACTTTTTTTGTTTGTTTTAGTTTTTTTTAATTATTATTTTTTTATCTCGAACCAAAACGCCGCTTCTTCCAATTCCTGTTGTGCGTTGCGCTAGAGACACTAAAGCGCCATTAAGAGCTGCAGATGACACGGTTACTTTAAAAACAGAAGGAAAAACACGGTGAGCAGCAAAATAAATTGATACTTTTGCTAAAACACTGCAGAAAACAACAATGCGGCAAATATAGTTATTTTTACCTATCATATATACGTATATGAATCTGACCGTTCAAAGCAGGTTTGTGGCAAGACATTTTTCATCTACATTTAGCATTATTAATCAGAATGTTAAGAGCATTTTAAAACAAACATATAATTGTTAAAATTGGGGAAATGATTTGTAGATGGCAAGGAAAGACAGCATAACCATTGAAATTACTAGTTAAATTTGTTTTCTGCTCATTTGATTATGTTTAAGCTAAATATAAAAAGTACTCCAGATTTCAAGAGGAAAACGCTAAACCCCCATACAGTATATTTTCTGTCACATGGCCTTCTGCCTTACATAGGTTTCTTAATGTAAAAAATAATAATAGCTTGATAAAACATCTGATCTTATATTTTAATATTCACATCTAAATGGGCTCAGCTGATAATTTTTTTTCTTATAGAAAAATTGTCATAAGCCACTGGCCTTTGACTGTTTACTTTTTTTTTCTTTTTCTTTTGTCCACTTACAAAGCATTACTGCTGCCCAGATGGAAATGTGTAACCAGGGCCGTCGCTAGGAATTCTGGGCCCTGTGCACTGAATTTGCTATGGGCCCCCCTCAAAATCACGTTCAGAGGGGGGGGGGTATGGGATATGAGCTGTGATCGTAAAATGTAAAATAACTTTCAGGGGTGGGGGCTGGATTGGGGTTAAAATTTGGCCCAGGACAATTCGAGCCCATCCGGCCTATAAATTCCCCCTTGAATGTTTTGATGGGTCATAGGGCCTTCAGTTGGAGTAAATAAATAAATAAATAAAACAGGACAGAAACGAATACTGAGAGATATTACTGAATTCACGACAAATGCAACAAACTTAATAATGCATTTTTGTCACATATAAAAACACTTGACAGTAAAGCATTGATTTTGAACTAGACTGCTGGAAAGTTCCTTGCTAATAAATTGGGTCATCATTTCCCTCACCCTCATGTCGTTCCAAACGCCTTTTCTTCTCTCGGTTGCCACAAAGAAAGATTTTTGTTAGCATGTTCACCAAACCATTTGGTTACATCTGATTTTCTTTACTGTTTGGACAACATTTCTTGAATTTCTCAAATTGAATGTTCCACAGACGAAGGCAGATTCATAAAGGCGTTTGGAATGCATGATCTTGGATGAACGACTTACAGACTGTAAGTAAGGTTGTCATATTTAAAGAATTTGCCGACTGATGATTCAAACGCGAGTTGTTACATTGGTCTATTATTAAAGTCGCTTTGTGTTTGCTTGTAATTCCTCCGGATCAACTAACTTGCATGAACCTGGTTTCTTATGTTTTCGTGGCTCGATGGCAAACACACGCAATAAAATACACTACAAGTCATTATAATCCCGTAATTATGTCCCCACTGGATGCAAATGCATCGTTTATAATGTTTTTTTTTATGTTTTTGTCTCGTCGCTCCCGTGGACACGGCATCACAATATGTTAAGATGCGTAACATTTCTCATCTCAAAATCACTAAATCAAAAATGCCATTCAGGTATTCGGGCTCCTCCTTTACCAATCACATACTTGCACAATGAATTAGCTGCCAATCATAACGCACTCCTCGCTTTTCAGACTGATGAGCTTTTTAAAAATCTACACGTTTTGGAAAGGCGGGGCATAGAGGAGAAACAATAATGTACAGTATGTGGAATAATGTTTTTTTTTTTTTTTTACCTTAAACCGCATAACACATTTCATTACAACCACATACCAATAACGTGTCTTGTTTTTTAGCACCATCATATTGACCCCTTTAAAATAACTTCAGTTAAATTAACTATGTGCTCTAAGTGCAGCCTATTGGCAATTTTCTCCTTAGAACCGAAATTTGTCGTGGCTGGGGTTTTACAGCCAGCATCACTAGAACTTTAATGTTCTCATATCACATGCAACTTTGTATAAAATTCCGTGTGTCCACAATCGAGTGATCAAGTGCTTGCGCTGTTATTCCGCTTATAAATCGTTGGCAGAAGGCCGGCAACACGTTCGTCGCACTGTGGGCGGTGTTGACTTATCCCTCGCCTTCGTGCTTTGACTCGCAATTCTTCTGGTCTGGCTTGATTTTTGGCATGCGCGGTTAGCTTGTCATGCTTTCAACCATCAGGATTATTTTGCTTTATGCGTTTCGCATTGCTGTCCACTTTAAAAACAGCGCTAAATTTTGGGAGGTCTGCCTCCACTTTTCGGGCGACGGCCCCCTAATTCGAATGGAATGTTTGCTCCCGATGGCCATAGGTGATCGCGTGCCCCCAGAACCTCTGGGCCCTAGCACTCTGTCACCTCTTTTTTTTCCCCCCACTAGCGCGCCCCCTGTGTGTAACGCCTATACATGTATGGTGGAACTGTTTTTGTTGGAAAAAATCGAACCATATAGGTTTTCTCCCACTCCTTCCACACATCAGTTTCTGCACGAGCGCTAGGGCCTGTAGTTTCAACTTAAATCTGACAACGCAGGCTGTTATATGGGGGGTTTTTTTGCGTATCCATAACTACCTTAAACAAACAGGGTTCGGCTGTTTCTTTTGATGGATGCACATTCTGGCTTCCCCATACATTACAACAACAGCGATGAAAAACAAAAAAACGTGGACAAACCATTCACTCCTGTTCAATGCGAATGCCGTATGCTGGAATACGAGCAGTCATTTATTCCGTCATCACCCGGGTGCTGATAGCGCGACCGGTCATGCACAGGTGATACCTGAAAAACACGTTGAATCTGTGTTTTAAAACTAAACTAACCTCTATTACGTCCTTGCCCCAGCTTTAAAAAAAAATAAAAACCCCTTTAAGAGCCAGAGGAGAAGATTTGTGCGTGCCGTGCCCCTGCTGACTCATCCAAAACACACAACCAAACCCGTTTCCTCAGAACCATTGCGCTAGCTTATATAAATTAGCTCTCCTGAAGTATAATTGTGTTTAAATAGACAAATATCACACAAAAATTGTCAAATGCGTGTCTTGGTAAGTTATCATATAGAGACCAATAGCCTGCTGAATGTACTGTATCAGTGCATTCCTCTTAAGTGACAGCACTAATTAATCAACTCAACAGCAACAACAAAGAATTTCCTCAATCACATGAATAGCATGCCGTTTTTAACATTCATTACTTTTCATTCATTAAGTGTACCTAACAACTATTGTTAGACCTACCTTAAAAAAAAAAACTGAAAATCACTGTTTATTTTATTTTTATCTTTACTCTATTGTATTTATTTGTGCTGTTGCTTTTAGTTTGATAGATTATTCTTATTTTCTTTATTGTTATTTGACAGTATAGTTTTTTTCCCTAAACATAGCACATACCGAACCATTCCGAAACCGTGATACAAACCGAACCGTGATTAAGTTGAACCGTTCCAACCCCTAATATATACCTATTTAATCTGGACCTCCGCTGGGAAAGTAAATATTAAGAGGACCCAGACCTCCTTGGAACTTTAACTGAATACCCCCTGTATAAGGGGTAGTTTTCCCCAAAAATTAAAATTATTTTTTTAAGTAGGGATGTGCGAGACTAGTCTACTAGCCCAGGGTTCCCTTTCGAGATGGTCTCTAGACGTTGTGTACAGCCTTTCGAGATGGTCTCTAGACGTTGTGTACAGCTTGCTGACACTATGGGGAAACACCTTTCTTAGATCCATGCTTCAATTCTCCTTGCCTGCAATTCCAAACTGGAAGTGGTTGCTCACTGCTGGCCGAGAGAGTTGAAATGTGCGTTTCCCCCTCTGAACATCCTATACCAATTATTGTGCAAAATCAGGCAGGGAAATTTGGCATCCCCAGCCCAGACTTATGGAACCTGCAAGTCTGGCCATTCAACAGAGCCTGCCAGCATCAGTTTTGCTTCCATAGCAAGTGCTGAGAACGATTTCTGAAGTGTGTCTACTAGACGTAAAACTCACAAATAGAAAGTCTTTCTGAATTGGATGCATTTGGTAAGCTGCCCGATCCTGGTCATTTTCTCCTTCTTACAGGAGCGTTTGGGTGATGGCTGTACACCCTCTATGCTCAAAGTGTAGGTGGCTGCTGTATCAGCTTTTCATAATGAAGTGGATAACCAGTCAGTTGGGAGACATAAGCTGATTATTAAGTTTTTACGGTGCACGAGACGGCTCTCTTTTTCACTTTTACTCACACTCACTACCGTTAAGCGAGTCGGCAATATGCATGCTCTTTCAGTCAGCAAGACTTGCATAGTTTTTGGCCCTAACTTCTGTAAAGTCGACCTTAAACCAAGACCAGACTATGTGCCTAAAGTGCTCTTAACACTGTTCAGAGCCATAGATATAACTCTCTCAACTTTCACCCTGAGTGAGTCGGCAGCTGGGCAGGATACACCCACCCTGCCACACCTTCAGCCACGCTACCTTGTGTGTTCTTTGTGCATTTATGTTGAACATACCAGACAGTTTAGGCTCTCTTTACAGCTCTTTGTGTGTTTTGGTGGAAGTTATTCAGTGGAAGGATTCTAAAGTATAGCCACTCATGTTCCTGCCACTTTTTCACAAGCTTGTGCACTATTGGCCATTATGATGCAATGGCATTAACTGAATAAGGCTTCAGTATTTCAAGGAGAAAGGTGTTTCCCCATAACATCAGCTAGCTGTACGTTCAGTAACCTGAGACTTTTTTCAAACATGTCTTGGAGACCCCCAGCACTGCACATTTTATATGTCTCCCTGCATACAAGGTGTGATTTTTGCTGTTGTAGGAGCTTCCAAGCGAGTTTTTAAATTTTTTTCAGTCGGAGTAATTGCTGCTTGTCAGTCGTTGATGCTTGTGTGGTCATGACTCAATCGTGTGAGAGGAATTACGAGCCATGCTGAGTAACTTATGATCACCTCTTGAGCTTCCGATAATTGTCGCTGGCTTGGCATGCAATATGGTTGAACTGTGTACCAATTGCTTTGACACAGTTGTCATGTTAACTGATTCATAATGCTTACAAGGGCTCACAACCTCCCGAGTGTCCAAATTTGCACAGTGTATGCCTGGCTTAAGGGAGACATACAAAATGTGCAATTCTGAGGGCTTCCAGGGCATGTTTGAAAAACCCTAGATTAGTCGGCTAAACCAGAGGTTCTCAAACATTTTGGGGCCAGAGACCCCTTACAGGGGGAAAAAAATTCCAAGGACCCCTATATAAGTGATTAAGCATACGCTTATTGCAATATATTTTAGCTTAAAAACTGTAAAATTCACTAAAAGACAACACTATTTATCTAATATCCACAGTAATCACAGAACTTAATTATCATATGTAATTATTTTTTCTTTTTTTCTTCTTTTGGAAGCTGCATTCAAAATCCATTTGGCTCGCCCCCTCAGTTTGAAAAAGCAAGAGGCCTCTGATCACACTGTAAACCACCTCTCTTCATGTATTATATGATTTATTATATACATTCTGAAAGATTACAGACCATTTCAGTTTTCCAGCATACCATAATTCCAGTGCCCCTATATGCGGATATTTTAAAGGTTCCTAATTTGTTTTGGGGGTCACCGACAATGTTTACATACATCCCAAGGTCAAAAAACACTTTATGTATTCATAATTATACATGCAATCACATAATTTCTTAAAGAGTCTCTCTCTAAAACCCTCCTTTCTATGAGCTTACTCTGCCCTGTTTGGTCAGATGGCCTGTCTGTTGTGATTGGTCTACCACATACAGCGTGTGTCAAAAACAAAATGCCCATTACCTTATCTGAATTTCAGCTCAAGCCCGAGTCAGAGATGATGAAACATTGGAAGAACTAGTTGATCAACCCCAACCTCCATCACAAGGATGACTTGAGCAGGACATTTCTCAGTAATTTTTCACTCAGTTTGTCTTACATTATGAGATATAACTGTGTAACTCCCCTACATCAGCATTAACAAGTGTATGTAACTACAGAATATCATTAACTGTATCAATAATTTCACATGCATTAGCCGACCATTAACGTGGATGACTGATGTAACATAACAGTTTGTAAACCAAATTCTTGCTACATCATTTATTATAACACAAGGTAGTAAGAACAACAGACAATCTGCATTAATTTACACAATTTTATGTAATAGTGGTCCCATAGCTGAAAAGCATAACTATGTCAGTAACCCAGTTATAGCATGACTTAACATGATAAATAAAATGACTAGCCGGAGACCTACAGCTGTGCACTGTGTGTACACAATACAAGACACAAAACGTCTCGGTTACGTCTGTAACCCTCGTTTCCTGAAGGAGGGAAAGGAGACGTCATTTGGGATCTCAGCCAGAGAGGGACCAATCCCCTTTGAGTGTAACTAAATGAGCCGCAAGGCTTGGCCTGCGGATTTCAATCTGGCAGGTGCACCGCATTCATTTATGTTTTCGCTGAGGAGCCGAGCCGGTGGCAGCTCAGCGGTGGTACAGCAACTGTGGCGACTGGATGTGACGTTCCTTCAGGGAACGAGGGTTACATACATAACCGAGACGTTCCCTCTCAGTCGGTCACTCTCGACGTCAATCGGTGACTGACGAATTGGGATCCCTACCAAAATGCCACAGGTGCTGCTCCCTCCAGTGCCCTGTGTAGGCCTCCTGATCCTTCCTATAAGGCAGACGATAGGACCGGGCTCTACACTGAGAAGGTCGACCACTGCTGTTCCTCGCAGCCCAACAGTAGGAATTGGATAACACTGGGAAAGTGTGCCCTTCCATTTGGAAGAGGACACACTGCGGAGTCACCTCCTCCCAGAGGGGGTTAAGTGACATTTACTCACGTGGAGTAACCCCGAGGGGCCCTACTGCACATGGAAGTCTCTGAGATGGCTCATGGCTGCATCATTTAGAGACGGCAGAACATCGTCTGCCAGGTGAAACACGGCTATAGTAACTTTACCATGGAAATACACATATGGGATGCCAACAGTGTCACTCACATGGGCACTAACCTCACACCAGATTTCAAGAATTCATGGCCTTGAAAGGACGGGGAGCCGGCAGCCTCCCGGCCCACCGTCTGGCCGACTGGAGTGCTGGAGGACTCGTCGGGTCTGCCCGGTCAGGGGAAATCTCTGGAGAAAACTAGGCATGAGGACTCCCTCAAGCCCGACTCTAAATCGGGGCTCTGCTCAGTGGCCACTACGTGGGAGGTAAAACAAGGAGGAAACCGGGTTGGACAAAGCACGCTATAGACATAGCGAATGTGTTAGGCGTCGCCAGCACGCAGCTCTACAAATGGGGGGATGGCTAGCGATGGCACACGAGCCAGCGCCCAGGATGTGAGCGACATCACCACGTGGATTGAGCACGGTGGGCAGCTGAGACGGGCAGAAGGGACACCTTGTTGCTTCATAGGCCAAAGTGATGAATCCCAGTATCCAGTGGGCCATCCGCTGATTGGAGGACACGAATTCCCTTCTGCTGTCCACCATCAACAGACAAGAGCTGTTGAGGTCCTTAAAGCTCTGACGTTCTATCAAGTACTGTTGGCAGTGCGCATACGGACAGAGCAAAGCTAGGATGGGGTCGCCTCCTCCAGGGGCAGCGCTTGCAGTTTCACTACCTGGTCCCTGAAAGGAATAGGGTCTCAGTGTTGCACTGGAATCAGCTGGACCAAAATCAAGGCACGATTCGTCGATCGAAAATGCCTGCAGGTCCCCCACCCTCTTGACCGAGGCCAATGCAGTGAGGAGCAGGGTTTCATAGAAATAAACTTTAACTCGACTGACTGCAAAGGCTCGAATGGGGGCACCTTGTAGGGCTCTTAGGATCAATGCCAAATCCCAAGAGGGTAGGGAGGGAGGCCTAGGAGGATTTAACCCTCTGGACCCCCTAAGAAAACCTGACGACCAGATGTGCTTCCCCACCGACCTCCCCTCTACGGAGTCGTGATGGGCAGAAATAGCAGCAACCAGTGTGGAGGGGGACAGCCTAAGCTCCAACCATTGCTGCAAGAAGGAAAGCACAGCTCTGACCGAACATCTCAGGGGGTCCTCCTCATGGGAGGAACACCATTCGACGAACAGGTTCCACTTCAGCGCATAGGCCCATCTCGTGGACGGAGCACGTGCTGAAGCGATAGTGAGCGCTACCTCCTCGGGTAGGTCACCTAGAACCTCGCATCCTGTCCAGGGACCACACATGGAGTTTCCATAGGTCTGGATGCGGGTGCCAGAGGGTGCCCCGTCTCTGAGAAAGCAGATCCTTCCACAGAGGAATAGGCCAAGTAGGGGCTGTCGTGAGGAGCATTAGTTCCGAGAACCAGGTCTGAGTGGACCAATAAGGCGCCACGAGCAGGACATGCTCCTCGTCCTTCCTGATCTTGCATAGTGTCTGTGTGAGCAGGCTTACTGGGGGGAACGCATATTTGTGCAGGCTCCGGGGCCAGCTGTGTGCCAGTGCGTCCGTGCCGAGCGTTGCCTCAGTTAGGGAGTAGAACCACTGGCAATGGGTGGTTTCTGGAGATGCAAACAGGTCTATCTGAGCAACTCCGAACCGTCTCCTGATCAGCTGAACCACCTGGGGCTGGAGTCTCCACTCTCCTGGAAGTGCTGCTCGAGACAGCTCATTGGCTGCCCGATTGAACACTCCTGGGATGTGGATGGCACAAAGGGACCTCAGATGCTCCAAAGGAGGAGGTGGCGGGCAAGTTGCGACATGCGACGGGAGCATAGACCACCCTGGTGGTTGATGTACGCAACAGTCGCAGTGTTGTCCGTGCGGACTAGAATGTCCCTTACCTGAAGGCACCCTCTGAGGCGGCTCAGGGCAAGGCGTACTGCCAGCAACTCGAGGCAATTGATATGCCAACGTAGTTGGGGACCCGTCCAAACCACTGCACGGCGTGCTGTGTACGTGGCCCCCAGCCAGTGGCCGAGGGGGGGGGCCCATCCGTGTGAATAACCAAGAATGCTGGATACCTGTGCCAGGGCTCCTGCCCGAGGGAAAGGAGGATCTGACCACGGGCTTGAAGTTCTGCCGCAGGTGGTGTAATCGGAACACACGCGTGAGTACGCCCACCAACCCACCTCGGGACTCGGACATGGAGCCAGTGCTGAAGCGGTCTCATATGGAGCAGACCAAGCGGAACTACCACAGCGGCTGCAGCCATTTGCCCCAGAAGCCTCTGAAACAATTTCAGTGGGACCACCATCCTGCCGATAAAGTCTTTGAGCAGCGCGCACCGACGCAGCAAGTTCCTGGGTGAGCCGTGATGTTGGTTCCTGACCGAATCCAACTCCATGACGAGGGAAAAAGAGATCCTCGCGTTGTCACAAGTGGCTCTCTTCCCATTTGAACCGAAAGACCAAAATGGCTGAGGTTCGAGCACCAGGTCCCAGTGTGGCACCAAACTGATCCACAAGACTGTTTACGCAGTATAAACCAGTCATCGCGATAGTGAAGGGGGGAATGCGAAACCCCCCATTCTCTAAAGGAAAAACGGCTGCCTGCTCCAAAGACTTTGTGGAAAAACGCGAGGCAACCAGGGGACAGCCTCAAGGGCAGGCCTGTGTACCAATAATGCCCGACCAATAACGCGAAACAGCCAAGGAAGGCCTGTGCACAGTCAAACCATGAAAATGAGAGTCCTTCAGGTCGATCGCTGTAAACCAATCTCGGGGACGGATGCATTTGTAAATGTTTCTTCGTCAAAATTTTGAACGGTAGCTTGTTAAGGGCCCGGTTCAAAACTCGCAGATCCAAGATCGGTTGTAACCCACCCCTTTTCTTGGGCACAATTAAGTAAGGGCTGTAAAACCCCGACCTATATCGGCTGGAGGGACCGGCTCTATAGCATCCTTCTAAGAAGGCTGCAAATTTCAGCCGCGAAAGGACAGGGGCAATCGAAACGCCTTGAATGAAGTGAACAGAGCCCTGAACTGGGGGGGATGCCGGAGCGAAACTGAATCGCGTCAGCGAGTCTGATGGTCCGCAGAGCCAACCGAAGAGGAACTCCTTGGGAGCGCCAACCAGGCTCAGAGAGACCGTGCCAATGGAACCAACAGAGCCACCGACGTACCCGCAGTGGGGCAGCATGGTGGAATACAGGGACTCGGCTCGGCCCTGTGATGGCCTGGGCTGTGACGGTAGAGGGCGGAGTCTGGGTGTGAAGTGTAACACTCACTTGATTCCCCCATGTGTGGGAGAAAACACAGGGTCCCGGCTTGAGGCTTATGACAGCCCGGCGTGTGACAACATGAAGCGGGACTCGAATGCTACAGCTCTTACCTGGTTCCACGAATGGGCAGGAGGGGTGCTCTTGGGCAACCCACTGCTGCCCACTGGCGAGAGAGGAGGAGGGAAGTGACCCTGTGATGCACAGCTTTCCAAACTGTCTTCTGCTTGAGACCAGAGATTGAGGAACACTGCTCTATTCATTTGAGGTTTGGGAACAAAACAAAAATGAAACAAAAGATTCTCCACCGGCCCTCCTCCGGGGGAAGGAGTGGTGCGATCACCATCTCCGGAAGAGCAGTCTCCTCCATCAATGGGTAGCCCGTCTCAGGGCCTCTTGCACTTTTGCTTCCCGCCAAGTTTGGCGGGGGCCTGGACAGGCTGGGTGTCCTGTCTGCGACTGGGTCCACGACGCTGCCTGGTGAAAGGCTGCGCTGTTGCTGCGTGGGAGCAGGGGCATCCACAGGGGGGAGCCCACGGCGACGGGGCTGCAGCCAGGGTGGAAGCAGCAGGTTTCCTCCGGCGCATGATGTGTTTGATCACCTCAGTCTGCTTCTGTGCCGCCGAGAATTTTTGCGGTTTCCTAGGCAAAGCTCTTGACAACATCACCGAAAAGGCCGGTCTGTGACACAGGAGCATTCAGGAACTGCACCAAACTACTATCATGACACTCCCTTCGTGTACCGGCAAACAGACACACTGCCAGAGACTGGCGCTCGGAACCACTAGTAAGTACATAGCAAGAAACAAGATTTGTGAGGTGCAAGTAAACCTTCGTAGCTCGAAGCGCTAGGTCCGTCGCAGCACGCAGGTTCATGTAGTACCGCCAGGTCATGGCCAGCCTCATTCAGGTCTCTCAAGGCTTTGGTCTCTCTGACTCCACCAGACGCAGCGCCGCCCTGATTGTCAGGACTAGCACTGGATCGCGGCAGAGGCAGAGGGACCCCTCCACGTTTGACGTAACGGAGTCTTTCATGCCACTCCGAGACGGTCATGTCCCCACAAATAGAACATGCACCATCCACAAACGCTTGATCAGCGTGCTCAACGCCCAGACACATGAGGCAGCGATCGTGACCGTCCCGAGGCGCCAGATAGCGACCGCACCCAGAAACGCACGGGTGGAAAGACATCTTTAAAAAGACGCGAACTCACCCGTGTTGCTCTTTTAGAGATGCTCTTTTGTGCTGAAGCAAGCGGGGAGCTGGCCACCGCACATCCTGGTGTGGTGTCTGCAAGAGGTGGATGATCTTTTTTTGCCTCCACGTGAGACATAACCACCGCTGCTGGTGTGTAATGCCCGCACTCGCTTTGCTTCTTCTGCAAATGAGTATCGAGAGCAGTAGTGATGCACTACCGCTCTGCTCTGAACGAAGGATCATTAATGAGTGCACCTGCGCTCTATACCCGCACTGCGGGGTGTGACAGCCAGATGCAAAATCCGCATTGCCATGCATTGATCTTTAGTTACACTCAAAGGTTGGTCTCTCTGGCGAGATCCCAATTCGTCGGTCATCACCGACGTGACGTCGAGAGTGACCGACTGAAAGGGAACAATGTATTTTGAACCCTTAGTAGCAAATTACCATAAACGCAATTAATCTTACTTACAGGTTGTGATTCAGAGGAGCAAGTTGGTTCAAATAAAGTGGTCTAAAGACTATAAAGTCTTTAATAGTATTTTGGAAATCCTCGCCAAGATTTGAGAAGCAGTTGTCAGTAAAATGACGGAAACGCAACAAAAGCTTACACTGCTGTGGTATCGCTGTGATAATTTAAACTACTGACTCTTTTCATCCTTATCCTTTGGAACTGTACACAAAGACAATTTGCTTTTGCAACGCAGAAAACAGCTTCTTCTTGACATGTCGACAACACAACAAACTAAAATGTTTAAGGGCAGGTCCAAGTAGACGTTGTTCCTGGGCTGCCAGTGAAAACCGCAGGCTGGCATTATCCAATATGTTACATACATTAAGTTACGGAAATGAGACTGGAATTTCTGACAACTTGTTTCAGCAGTTCAGAATTGATTTTTGCTTTTGGGAGACAATCATTTTATTTGTCATGCACTTTGATCTTTAAAACTTTGCAGACCTTTTACATTCACAAACAGCTATATTACACACTACATAAAAGGTAATATTCAAAAAAGCATAATAGGGGGGCTTTAATTAGTAAATTAAAAATAGTGCAGAATCTTAAATATGTCTTTTTTAAATTTGCCGTAATTCTGTTGTATATTATTTGGATACTTTTCATAAAAATTTATTTTGAGTTTTAAATTAGATTTTTTTTTTTATCCCAGATTTCCAGTGTCAACCACACAGTGTGTTTATGTGTGATGTTTTTACTTAATGTTGTAGTTTGTTCATCACCATCATAATTTGTGTTTGGAATGTTAAGAAACCTGTATACGGAATTGAAAAATTCAAACATCGATAAGAATAACAAATTTTTTCCTGAAAGCTAACACTTGAAGTTTACTAAATGTACAATGCATCACACTATTAGCATCTTTTGATGCACAATGGTCATGCAAACGGTTTGTTCTAGCTTCTGATGACTAACAGTTTTAATTCTTACACTTAGTAATTAGCTCCTATTTCGGAATAGGCTATGTAATAATGAGGACGCATTACCTTAAAATGTAGATCAGTATGCATGTGCAAGGAAATTCATCCAAATTAAATGTACCTTTTTATCTCTGTTTCTCACATGCCAGTGATTACCCCCATGCCAAGTTGCCGACCTCTGCTCTAGTGTTTAGGCATTTTATTCTTCTCCAGTTACTCCAATATCTCTAGAAAATGTTTATGTGATGTTGCTGCCCTGGACTAAAAGTCGTTGTGTACATTGTTTGCGTACAGTTGATGTCCCACACCTACCTCTAACTGAGATCTTCCCAAACCTTTTGACTCCATTCACGTGTTTGCGCGTGAAGGTAAAGTAAAAAAGAAAGTGTCACACACCACGCTCTCATGTGCGGAGGGGCCTGTGTATAGGGTGCACCAGAGGCAAGCTGGGAGGGTAGTGGGTCAGAGGTTTTAGCCCAGCGTGTACCAAAAACCAGCAGGGGTGCTGACCTCTGGGAACAATGTTTCAGCTCAACCCAGATATTTGCTCTTCCCATAATCATTCTTCAAAATCTCTGCTTGTTGTGCTCTGTCCACCTTGAAAGTCTGTGTTTGAGTGCCCGTAAGAAATAAACACAACCTGGCTTCAGGAAGAGCACATGGAGGACACTAACAACTGCTAGCGGACTCAACCAGCAATGCTATTTTTTTTTTTTTAGCATTTTTTTTTTAAACGAATTTATGCATGTAACACACAAATAATAAAAGTATAACGTGAAAAAGATATTATGCACAATGCCTTGATGTTTAATTACTTTTTCAAGAAATACTGCTTTACACATTGAAAGATTTTGTGAATTAAATTCATAATGTGATTTTGAATGGTAGTTATGATAAAAGACACCACAATAGAAATGCATTGCATGCATGAATAGAAATAATTACAATATATTCACAATGCTATTAATTTTAGTATATTAGCAAAGTGCACACAACACTGATTTGATTTTGACAAATAACAATGTTTTTAAATGAATATGACATTATTTGTTTTAAATATTTGAAATGAACTACGTAATATACTGTATATTATGAGCTGTATCATAAAAAATAATATGTTGTTTATAATAAGCAATATTTTGTTCAGAATTTTACTTATGTTAATTGACCGTTTGTTAGTTTCTGTACACACAAAAAAGCTGTCAAATATGGACTAACCCAATCGTTGGGTTACATTTTTAAATAACATTTTTAACCCAAAAGTTGGGTTAAAGGGGCTAGATGCCCAAAAGCTGGGTTTGAAACAAGTGCATTGTTACTTGAATTGCATCACAAATAAAATAGATATGATGGACAAAATTTTTATATATATATATATATAATATATATGTATATTATTTATATTATGAGCCATGACCATTAATACAAATAATTTATTTATAACTAATAGTTTGTTAGAATTGTACTTAAGTGAATTGACTATTTGTGAGTTCTGTAGTTATATGTTATTGGATTGTAATGGAAAATAAAATAATGAAAATATACAATTTTAATTAAATTAACCTCCTGAGACCCTGCATCATCATATGAGGACATTATATTTTAGTGAATTCTCTATACATGCCACGTTTTAAGTTTGGATGTTATGGTGCAGAGCACAGCAGGGCTTTAGGATGCTAAATGTTTGGAAGTGTCACCCATGATCACTCCCTTCCTTGGCTCTTCAAATATGTCTGATATTATTAGTGACACTCTTGTTAGGAACACTATGATAATATTTTTAATTATCATTTAATCGGACAAAAATTTGTAAACTGTGTGTCAGAAATCCACAGACTCAGGAAAATGTTATTGGAGCTTATCAACAATCAAATATGCCTTTTCTGTGTATGCAAAACAGGGAACTCCATTGAATTTCAACCTGCCTCTATAAGGAGGACATCGGGGAACCACTAAAAGCAATGTTTATAGCATTTTGGGAGACACAAACCAAATGCACTGGGAACGAAATCTTATATTATAAAAATTTCCTTTGAAATATTATATAGTATTGCATGCAAAAACGCGTGCTTTGAGCACACAACTTATTATCTCACGTTATTACATTCTTTTTATTGCCAGAATAAAGAACAATGTGGCCCCAAAAAAACACGATTAATATGAGCACATGAGAGAATTTGTTCTAAGAAAGGGTAAACACCTTTATTTTGACGGTCCTTATTGAACATTTGTTGACAATATTACTCGTTGACACCTACCATAATTCTACTAACTTCCATTAGAGTATTAGTAGACATAGTCCTGACCTGATAATACCTGAAGCAAGCCATGAAAAAATACTTTATTGTGTGAGCTAAAAACCCACTGAGTTTCTACCTGACTACAAGTAATTACTCTACTTACTCTACCTAACACACTACTGAGAGTAAGTAAAAACAGGAAGGGCAATGTTACTTATAGTAACAGAATGTGTTAAAGGGACCATCAAAAAAAGTGAACGATATAGTATATATAATGAGGAAAACCTGTTTAGTGGTCATTTTACACAATTGGTCATTAAGCAAAACTTCTCTAACTCGTTAGGTGACGCACAACGGTCCAGTGTCCTAGCTCTTCAACACTTGAATCCTTTCAGAGAAATACCAAATCGTTACCCAGATGATCAAACCGTATCAGAACCAATGGTTGAGATGCTCTTTATACCAGTTTGGTGGCGAAAAAAAGAACGAATGCTGCAAAATAAGAACCCACGGTATTGGGGATGGGTTAACAAAAAAAACAAATCAAATATCTGAGGATTGCCTATGCATGTTCAGTACACTCAGGTTTTTGTAACATTGAGCACACGATCGTCCTGAAATATAATTTTTACTGTTAGTTTTTTTTTATTTTTTATTTTAAGGGCCT
>JADLZN010002621.1:0-72035 GCA_018155175.1 Sinocyclocheilus anophthalmus
TTGAGTGCATTAAGTGTCCAACATTCCACACTTCACTTTATTTTGGTTAAGTTCATACATCCCAAGGTTATTTAAGTGAACTTTTCTTCTTTCATTTTCATTATAGTTGCGACTACCTCTCCCTATTTATACTACAAAACTTCATAGACTAGTGCATAAGTAGCCTACGATTTGGGATGCACTAAGGTGAAGTCAGAACCAAGGCCCTAGTAACCCACATAGCAACCCTTTACCTTATTAGCTGAACTTATTAAACCTTGTCGAGTCAAGCAACAAGTTTACAAATACTTAGACATCCACACACTACGAATACCATCAGGACGACCTCAGCAAACCAGTAAAAAAAAACATTCCGAACGTTTTTCAAACCAGCAGCCACCTAACAGTCGATGGTCTAGAACACTCGTAGCAACTACACAGCAGCAACAATGTAAAATCCTTCAAAAACAAAAACACCCTGTGCACAGCATAGCAAACACTCTAAATAGCTCAAAACACTCTACAATGCCCGCCACTAGCATTTGTTTTTTTTCCTGTCAGTCACCACCACATTGCCAATTATTCATGAAACACCCTAGAATTGCATAGCACTATGTAAACACCAATAAGAAAAGCCTAGGCACCACATAATAGAAGGAGTTGGCACACCTGGACCGAGAAGCGCAGCTGCCGTGTCGTGCTTTTGTCTATCCAATTTCCTACAACAAAGTACGACCAGCTTACATAGCTGGGACGCCGCGATAGATTATGCCGGGATGTGTTTCGCCGCCGTGGTGCGTGGGACAAACACTCATAGAAATGTGTTCGAATTTTAAAGGGGTCATATGATGCTGCTAGTAAGACCATTATTTTGTGTATTTGGTGTAGTGAAAATTTGTTTTTATCTGAATATATCGGTTTAAGGATATAACACCCAACAGTGTTTAATCCCACATACTTTACTTATTGTTTCATCCCTTACGCTAATGCCCCGCCGGTCGGACACACAGATCGATTTTTACAAAAGCTTCAATCGGTCCTGATAAAGCGAAGGTGCTCAGCCGTCTGATTGGAGCCCGCTTATTTCAGTGCGTTGTGTATTGGCCGAATAGCCTCAAGCGTATTGCCCGAAATGTTACGCCCCTTACCATAATCTGTGAGGAGCGCCTGTCGGGAGACCGTATCAGTGATACACAAACACTGCTTTGGAGAAGACAACTTGGCGTAGACATTGGCTATAAAACACTGCGCGTTTTGAATCGTCATGGGCAAATGTCTGTAATATCAAAAAAGGTCCTTACAGTCCTGTGGTGAGTCCAGCAAGCAGCCGGCCCAAATGAGATTGTTAACAAAGAAAAACAGTCTACTCTACCAATCAGAAAACATCCTCGCATGTTGGCTGCACACACGATAGTTTGGGGTGAACTGGTTCGTGCCCGAGTGGGATAAAAACACTTAACCATTGATTTCTAGTCGGTCCTCTGTTGGAGGCGCAAAAACAAGTCGTTTCGCTTATCACCTCGAACACACAGCGTCACATCGCAGGTTTGAGTGATGAAACGGCCGGCGCTAGAGTGAGCGTTAGATCCGCGGGCTTGCACAGCAAGCACATGATGTCAATCGACCCCTGGTGCTGGACTCCGCTTCGTTGCCACTGGTGAAACTTGCCGAGAAGTTGTTGTATTTCCTCAGGAACCAGCACGGATCGCTCTAGGCATGACGAAGCGAGGAGATCGTGCGGGCTTACTTTGTGTTGGAAGCGCCAAACAAAGTATCATGTTCGCTTTCCGGGTAACTTAAAGCATGCATCTTCACGACATGGCGGCAGCAACAATACAACAACGAGAATAAAAGTTACGCCTTCTTCCTTTCTGTGAACATTTGGGCGGCGTTATGCAAAAATTCCCACATGGTGACGTAGATATGTGGGAGCGTGTTAGAACAAGCCGCTTTAGGTTAACTTTATAAGAAATAGCGCTCTTTAATGATTTTGACTTTGAGTCTTTGCAACTTGTAACGATCTTCTTCTGCCCAAAGACTGTGTAACACACGTTCCAATAAAAGGAACAAGTTGAATCAATCGCATCCTCAAGGGCCCCGCTTTTTCTCGTGCCAATTTGCGACTGGGCCTTATAGCACCACTAAAAAAAAAAACAAAAAAACACTTAGAGACCCAGCAACCACTAGTCACGATCCTGAACTAGGTGTGGTGTTCTTTTAACCCTTGTCAGTAAGGAACCACCTAACACTATTCAGAACAGGCCCTATAGCAACTGGCCATAGCAACACTCAAAAGCATCTCAACACCTGATGTTTCCACAAAACCTACAAACACAAAACTTTGGGCAGTGCCTTGCTCAGACATTCCCCATTTTCTCTTCATTAAAATTATAAAAAGCTATTCTTCTTTTGCAGTTATTGTGTCTTAAATCTTTTGGAAAATAGAATAAACATACTAGCAATGTTAATGTTTGTGTGTGGGTGTGTGTAAAGTGTTTACTTTGTTTTCATCTAGCAGGTATCAGCATTCCAGTGTGGACCGGGTTTAACAGGTTAATAACCCATCTATGTACTTGGCATTTGCCTCTCTGATGTTGTATTTTGCTTGTTCAAGAGATTGACTTTTCTTAAATTTAGCTAACACTGCACGCTCACCGTGTCTTCGTTTTCTTGGGGAACATCAAGAGTGGGCATACCGTAAGACAAGCGATAACCATAGTGGCTCCAACTAACACTAGTGAACACATCACACTAACACAACTCAATTTTGAAATTGAAATGAAGTCTTTAAAAAAAAAAAAAAAAAACTCCCTCAAACCAACGAGATATTAAAAACAACTCGTAGTTGCATCACCGGGTTTCCCCCTCCTTTTAATAGGGGTGGTGTTGATCGTGACTAACAGGAATAATGGAGACACAGTTTGTTGGAATTGACTTTAAACTGATTTAGTTTGAAGATTGACCTGGCGCAAAATGACTACTTTTTATTAATTAGATGCGACCGATCCACCCTCAACTGATCAGGGAAATATTGTAGTCAATGGTCCATGAACTTTCTGCAAAAAGCTTTACATTTGAACTACTTTTGAATCAACAACTAACCCATCTTAATTGTCATCTTAATGCCTTTTATTTATGGTGCATTTAACTTATAATTGTAACAGCTTGATGAGAAAATGGCTAAAAGTGTCAAATGAATAACTGCAGAAGCTAAAAAGTAGATTATACTTACTTGCCCATCCCAAAAACAGTGGGAGCTGGAGGAAAAATGGAAGAAAATATAAATTATGCATCTTGTGAATAGTATTGAGCCAGATTATTTCTCTAGCAGTGATGTCAGTTATTTCAGAACTTTACAAAGGGAGTTGAGGAGAACTGTGAGGGGAAAAAAAGAGATCTCTGACTTGCTTATAGTGAGATGAAAGGCATAGAAAGAGAGAAACACAACATAAACCCTCAACTTCATTTTTATTAAAGTATGGCATTAATAAAGTTCAAAAATAGGTCAAGAATTCGTTACTTTGCTTGTGTGAGGGCGTCTATATCAGAGCATTCATGGATTTGTTTGGTGAGATCATGACATTTGGTGATGCAGTATCTGAAGATTTTATATTTAAAGGAAAAGTTCACCTCAGAATTAAAATTCTGTCATATTTACTTATCCCTAATGTCATCTTGTTTTTGAATTTCTGAAGTATATTCATGAAGTTCTTCTCTATAGAAAAGCCCAGAGTCAGAGTAAAAAATAAATAAAAAATTAAAAAGAAGGTGACTGTGAGATAAACTTAAAAATAAGGGGGAAAAGTCACAATTGCAAGATACTGTATAGTCTCATGGCGATATATACAGTGCCCTCCCCCTATTATTAGTGGCACGCCGTGGTAAAGAGGAGCAATAGGTGGTTGTTGGAAACATTAAATCTGAGCAGATTGTTTTTTATAGATTCCATTTTTGGTTCTTTTATTAAGAAGATAAAACATTCACAATATATTTCTAATCCTTTCAGTGATGAGAGACATGGAATGGTGTGTGGGGGTGTGCTACCGGTTCATGAAATCCAAAAAAAAAAATGCATCGAGTTGCCCAAACCTTGTCCACAATTATTATCACCTCAACTGTGGGGAACCACTCGCCGTATCCGGCAAGATAACATTGACTCTTAGTTATTTGTTGTTGTCTCCTACACCTGCCTATGAGGTTATACAGAGAACGAACCTGACAAGAGATCAGTAGAACATTCCTTCATGCAGAATCGCTCACTGAACCTCTCAATTCCCAGCTCTCCCTGTTTGGTCCATTCTTCCTTCAATTTATCCGACCCACCAGTGTTCCTATAGAGTTCAGGATCAGCTAACCTGGGACTGCCATTTGCAGAAAACAGTCAGTGACACCTTGATTCTCTTTGATTTTGATGTTTTGTTTTTTGATTCATTGTCCCTGATGAAGATCCAGCCAACAGCCCATTTAAAATTTCTAACAGAGGGCAGTTAGGTTAGATTTTTTTATTCGGTGTGTAGTTTTTTTAAGTAATTGCTGACATGGTATCTAATACAAAAATGTCCATATACCGCATCCCCAGGGACAATTCTAGGGTGATATATAGTCCGGGGGGTGACTTAGCCCAAGACATCCAGGATATTAGAGTCAGAATTACACTCGATCACTGTACTGAATCTATAGAGCGAATATAGATTTGGATTGAACTCATTTAATATTTATTATCTTTGTTTCTTGGGGATTGTTTAGCCGTCTGCCAGCTACGAATCAAATTTCTGCCACAGACCAGCAACGCACAACGCTGGCTCTGCGTCGCAACACCATTAGTCGTGGTACTCTAGTGAGCTCGAATACGTTCGTAATTTTGTTAATGCATTGAGAAAGTTCATGTGTAAGAAATGGCACAGTAGAGAAAATTTACACATGAGATACTGTATGGAAAGTCATATTGTGAGTTAGACCGTCTCTAATAAAAAACTTCACTACTAGAGAATCCATGTCAAAGGTGCTATTATACCAAAAAAAACCAAACATAGTCACACGGCTCAGAACTGGGGATTAACATCGTAATTTTGGAGCTTTTCTTCATGTTTAGCCACAGTTAAGCCTGGGGCGGTTTTTTGGAATGTTCGCCTAAATTTTTCAACTCACATTCAAAATGTTTGCCCTACCTCACATACAATGGAGGAAATTTAAAAAAAAATGGTTTCATTGTAAATAAAAACCTTTGAACTACAAAATATGAGTGGAATTCTTCATAAATAACATTATATACTTTTCAAATATTACTATAAACACAAAAAACATAGGCGATTTTTTGGGTGTTTTGAGGGGGTTTAATTGAATATATTTGGTTTGAGATTTGTAATTCAGGTTCTGTTAGCTCAACTCTCTGCAATATTACTATTAGGGAGGGATATATGTTAATGAGGGCCAATATATGCCAAAAGTACCAGAAAAAAGAATCTAGGTTTTGAGACAGATCGTGTCCAATCACATGCTTCTAAACAGGAGTTAGAAATTATTTGGTGGTAAGCGAGTTGAAAGAGTGCCAAATATGCTGCATCGTGAAATGAATGTCGTGAAGTTTTCCTCTACAAAGAACCAAGCTTGTAATTGAAAACACTATTACCCCACAATTCCTATTGTCCCTTGTTTCATAAGCCTTTAATTGATTCTTATTGAATTAGTTTCATTTCTTTATTTTTTTCTAAGTAGTATGATACAAATGGCACAAGCGAATTGGCCAAACTTGTCCATATTGTGATTTCTACACTCAGTTTTTAATGCTTCTTTCAGATGCTCATAGACGTCTCATTATAATATTTTATATGCCCTATAACAACCTAATAGAGAGCCAATCCTCCCCTTTATATCAGTCTTTTTAGGTGCGAATTGCTGTCTTGGGATAGTGATTCACGCGAATTCTCTGACCTCACATACAGTGATCACAGCATCCTGTCTCTCATCCTTCCTCCAGCTGGTCTGCCGTTGCCATCCGGATGGTCCTGAGCTGGTCTAATCCGCTAGCCTGCGGGTATCCGCATGAGCTGCATTCACAGCGTCAAACAAACATATTATTAGCTCATGCTACCCGCACTGTAATAATCCATACTATATTTACTGGATATTTTACTGTAATTTAGCGTGTCTCCATACTGAAATGCATAATGTACTCTCCTTTTCTGTCAGCAAAACAGTGTATCAGCGTGCTACTATAGCTAGCACGCTTCATAACAAAGGATAACACTCTCAAACTCACAGAGAATCGCTCCTAAAGTCTCCCCAGACGCGCGCTCAGTCCTCTCCACGGCGCGCTGACTGTTCTTCATCATATATAACTTGTAATTTGATAATCATAGACTGAAAGGATCCGAGACGCGTTCGCTGCAACTCTTCCTTGTGGTCAAAAGCCTTCAATTCTCGCGTCATGGACTACATTCTCCACAGAGCACTGGCTGACCGAGCGGAAGGCGACCCCCCTTTCTCTGCCCACTGTACTGACGCGGCGGTGTCAGAGTTCACAAAGTCTGTAATGACCGAAATCAAAATGATGATCTGATAGTCCCGACTTAGCCAAGGATCGCGCTCAAAACTGCCGCGAGTAAGCTACTAACCATAGAGTATCTGAATGCCGTTGCATTCCATGGAGAGACGCTGGGAGATCGCGACGGGCGCTGTTTCCGGTTACCTGGGCAAACGCAATGATCTCAAGCACGATGTAAGCACCGCAGAAAGAGGGCCGTTAAAGTTCCACTTGTTTTGAAAGTAAGAGATCCTAAATCTAAAAGTTAGGATATAGAGTTATAGATATTTTGGCTGTTCCTGCTAACTTAGAAGCAGTGCTAAAGAGTAAAATGGTTACCCAATACAGACAAAAAAAGTATCCGTTTTTTCCCACGCAATATCCAGTGAAGATAATTGCGATCTATGATTGGCACACAATAAATAAGCTGCGCGTGAACTCCTGAAATGAGAGCTTCTTGTGGATATCGGGAGTTTGATCTTTATGAAAAAAATATGATCAATACACATTCTGCGCAAACAAAAGTTCGCACTGGTAGGGCGGTAACATCGTTTGGGACGATACATTTCTAATCTATTTTACTGCGTTAGAATAAAAACTCAAAGGATATTCTTTGTAAAGAAACACTCCAACTTCAAATGACCCATATATTGGGGCTGATACCATTATAAGAAGGCTATGCAATGAAGCGATCCACATTTTTTAACGGGGTTGACTTTTGGAACCCTATCCTGCCGCAGAGTTTGGTAGCTGGCTTAGATACTTTGAAAAATGTAGTTCTATTTGTTTATATTTGTTTTATTTAGATTCATTTATTCATTTATATCCTATTTGAGTCTTTATCATTCCGTGTGACTATAAACGGTGACTATAAATTTGAGAAGATTTCTCAAAAATCCTCCTTTTTGCATTCTACAGAAAATATGAACAAGATACAGGTTTGGAACAGCATGACGTTGAGCAAATAATGTCAGGATTTTCATTTCTGCGTGAACTGTCCCCTTAAGATTCTCTTGTGTAATTGAATAACAGCCTGATAATGAATAACTCCACTGGCTACACACTAAACATGAAGTAACCCAAGGCCACCATCTCATCATGCCAGACTCTGGGCTGCATTCAAGAGCCGCAAATCAGTGCGAAGCCTGAACACAGGCACAGGTGATTCACCTCGGCTTGTGCTGAATTATGCATGAGTCACCTGAGGAATCCATTCACTATTTTGTCTCATTGCAGCATGAATAAGCATGATGCTGATACAACAGGCAAATAACATTTCATTCATTATGCAAACACCTGGGGATGCCGCTGTGGATTTGCGGCTCTCTCAGAGGAGCGCCAGTGACTGGAGTTCCCATTTGGCTGCGTTTTGTCAAAGTTGCTGATGAACTTTAATGGATCCGGAACAGCACCCCTGAGGCTTTCTGCACTCATTTTATTGTTGTTTGCTTTATTGCATTATAACCTGTTAAATTAAACTGTTGTTTTTGTGCAGTGGCTGTGCAACGGTTCAACGAGGAAATAGGGCATCCTCTAGTGTTTTCTATAACTTTTTGGTTGTTTTTTTCTTTATCATAGCCTATTGAATTTGAATAAATATTAAAGTAAATACTCTTAAGTAATGATTACTATATATCTACTTTTCAAGGGGGTTTCGGGTAGAGGAGGGAGCTATGACTCAGTATTGCGGAAACATGGGCTTTATTTTAAATAAAACAAAACACACAACAAAAAGCTACCCCTAGGGACAAACAGCTGGCAAGGCCAAGGCCAGGCAATACAAGGCAAGGCAAGGCCATGCCAAGGATCTTTACCCATCCAGGGCGTGACATGACAACGGACCCAGCGGACTGCAAACACAAGGAGAATAAATGGAGAGCAAATGAGAATGGTAACGAGGGAACACATGTGGGACAAATTAACCAATAATCAGGTAACAAATGGGTGGGGTCAAGACAATTGACATGAGCACATTGCACCGGCAGCCGAATCAAAGACATAAAAAGCCCTGTGCTGCACACAAAACGTCTCAGGTTCCGTATGTAACCATGGTTCCCTGGTAGGACGAGACACTTTCGTCCTCTAGGGGTCGCTATGGGGATGCCTCGTCGTGACCCGTGTCTGAATCATACATTGAAAAAACACCAACTCGTTGGGCGGCGACAGCCATGACGTCACTACCGTCACAACTAGTACAAAATAGGCGCCGGTAACGCACATCATCATATTCACTTCGGTCTCTGTATCTTTCGTCTGAGAGCTTAGTCGGTCCTCAGCATGGCAAGAAACCTATCGACCCGCCGTGTCGCATATTCCATACTCCGGGAACCATGTTGACCTAAGAACCTGAGACGTTCCCTTAATTAACGGGTTCGACCCTGTGATCCTGCTAGTGGGTCCTATGTGAAACGGTATCCGAGCATGACACCACCATGCTGAGTGGGAGTTGCAAGCCTTAACCATGGCGAGCACTAATAACCAACTCTACCATATTGCTATTGGAGTTGCCCCTGGGACGTTAGACGGATGTCAGTGACGTTATTCCCTACGGCCAAAAGCCTAGGCTACATACCCAAAAAAACTTACCTGTTAGGGCCAGACTCCTGGGCCAAGGGTAGAGCTCAAGGCTTGGAATCAGGAATAGATTATTTTAAGGGAATACGACCAAGAGCCTATAATCATACTAGTCTTGGCCTGTCACAAAGGGGATACCGCACGTTTCTCTTTGTATGTGCAGAAGGAACTGTCTCAACAGACCCTTAGCAGCAACACCCTGTTAATTAGGTATCCAGAGGATACATAGGAAGAGTGGTGCCCAAGGCAGAACCGGGGTTTTGTAACCCCCAAAATAGAGCACGAAGTCTTGCGCGTAGCTATTACCATACAGGATTTTTAGAAAAGTGGTCAAAGCATAACGTGCACACTTACCACGTAAGTGGATTTTAGAAAAGTGGGCAAAGCCTAACGTGCACACTTACCACTTACGTGAATTTTTAGAAAGTACGCAAAGCGACTAAACTGCACGGACACTTGCCTACCGTGACTATGGGTTTCTCGGGCACCCTGAAAAAAAGCAGGCCTATAGATAAAAATAAGCGTATCCCCAGACTCCTATAAACTACGGCTGATAATGCTGATTGGCTAGCAGTAATCTTTCGCTGGGGTCAATAAACACTCCAGTCTCAATGGAGAGGGGCTCACCTACGCAATGTTCCCATGTGTGGAAAACAAGCAGCAGTTATTCAACTGAGGGGCAGCACCGACCAACGTCAGTTCTCAAACCGCGGACGGGCTCGCCCTGCAGCATGTTCCAAACTGGAACAGCTAGTAATAGTTTACTTAGCTGTGGGGGCAACACAACTAGTTCTCAGTCGAGAAGGGGGCTCAACATACAGCATGTTCCAATGCTGGAACGACTAGCAGTAATTTACCTTAGCTGAGAGAGCACAAACCCAGCTCTCAACGAGACGGGGCTCGACCTACAGCGTGATTGTAAAATCAGAAGGGTAAGCCTACTGCCGTCGATCCAGACTCTCATTCCAGGTAACCCTGCTTGTGATAAAAGAGCAATTGTCTCCAAGACGATACTACGCGACTAGACATCCCTGGAGCGAGAATCTAACTCCATCAGCAGAGGAGTACCTCAAAGCACCAATCATACTCACAATAACGGCCTCAATGGTGAGGGGGTTATGCCTCAAGGGGATAATCCTGGTGATCTGTGAAAAACACCCTCAGGGTCTACCCGGATACGGTAGACCAGTCAGGGTAACATAAAAGCGTAACCCCAGCCCGGACATCCAGAAAATTTTTGCAGTGACGCGCCGGGCAACTTATATGCAGCACACCTCCCACGCATAAGCCTGTGTTTGGGCCGCAGACCAAGAATATGAAACCGAAACCTTACTTGTACCTTCTGCATATTCGACGAATTGAAATAAACCCTGCACTTCGTGATCACGAAAGAGCCTTTTTTCTGAAACCCCAGCAGGGGAAACACGTGCAAGAAACAGCAGAAGTGTACACGACAGAACCACGCGAGAAATTTGTCAATGCACATACATATATTTGTATATACATAATATTAGACATGATCTACATCCCCCCCACTGCTCGCCTTTCGTTGGAGCTCTGTTCCCGAGAAAAGCCTCTAACGCGGAACCTTTCAAGTACCGGGTGGTACTAGATAACCATAGAACCACCCAAACCATCTATCCAAGGAACTTGTGGGTATGCAGGAGATTGTGTTACGAGTGGATTAGGAAGGGAAGAGAAGGGTAGATGTTACAGACCCCCTGAGATACAGGATTGGTATACTTAGTATTACTACTGATCCTGACCGAAAGGCGCTGACTCCGATTGGTCTGTATGCCCATCGCCTCAGGTCCTGCCTACGCTCCCTTCCCCACGACTTCCTGCCCTTAACCCTCCATGCGAGGAGGAAGCGCGGAGGTTCGTCAGAAAACACTAGCGCTTCTGTGCTCGTCTCTGATCCATCGAATCTGGACGTGCCAGGACCCCTGGGTTGTTCTGGCCCCCCCCTTCAGACCTGGAACTTCGTGGAATGAAGGTTTTGAAGGCAGCTGAGCGCGCCTTCGCCTTCCTGAACTTTTCGACCACCATCTCAACGGATGTACCAAAAAGTTCAGAAGGCGAAACCGAAGCATCGAGAAGAAAGCCCCTTTCACTTTGTCTTTTTCGCCGAGTGTCAAGAATTGCCAGGTTATACACCCACAGCTTCCTAGGGTGGGTATGCGCGGTCTCCGGACTACCAGATGCGAAGCGGCCTAGATCTGCCCATGGCAGAGGCAGCCTGCTTAGTAGCACGAAGAGCAAGATCCGTGGTGCAGCGTAACTCAGCCATCTCATCAGAAGAAAAGCCCTCGCCTTTATCCAGGTCTTTCAACAGATCAGCCATAGGGTCTGCTTTGAGCAGCACCGTGCCATCGGTGCAGTGATCACATCCTGACCCTTACGGCATTAAAAATAATAGATTCGTATGGCCTTCCATTTCATTTTAGATGTAGCTTGAGAGATGGCTCATTTATGTCTAATGGAGTAGTTTGAGAGATTGATCGCAAAATGGGCGTCCAGACAGCATCGCCTACGGTTGATATACTACATTTACATTTGAACTCACTACTAACGAACCGTTAAAAACATGTACGGGTTCTATATAGTATGACTGCGAGTAGTAGAAGGGAATTATCGCTTATCAACCATCGTCCGCACGAGTTGATGGTTGTTCACGTTACATGCTTCTTTCACACAGCGCCAAATGTTACAGAGCCCCCAATCACATACTAAAATGAGAGGTGCGCGAACATCAGAGTTTTACGCAATTCTTACCGTGTGTTCACATCATGCGTTTTACTTATTGAATCAACAGCTGCAGGGAGAGCGTCGGGGGTTCCGAAAAAGCTGCTCGCAGATCACGCCTTCGTCGACAGCTTGTAAATTATTTATCAAATAAGGTAAGTACAATCACCTATTTAACTAGCAAATTTTACCTCAGAATAAAAAGCCATGTCTGTGAACACCATGACAGAGGCTCATTTGGACCAACGAAATAAAGTAATTTATTGTTATAAATAAATGCATAAAAAACACAGGACAAACAAAAGACATGAATTAATGAATAAACTTGAATGAATACATAACACACAATTGGATAAATAGAGAGAGAGAGAATGAATACATACAATATATACATATCTGTTCAATAAAGTTATAGATAGATACAAGATCTACATTAATCATATAAACATTACTAAATATACATATTTGCTAAATATATATATATATATACACCCTTACAGACTGTGAGCCCTACAACCTACTACCGCCTGAATGCTGCTGTGCCAATTATTCGATTGTATTTCGAAGATGGAGAGATGTTATGTCGACTGTATTTCGAAATGGCTCGACCTCCGTCCAAGACGACTCGCCTTGGTGTGCACAGGCAGAAGGGGAAACGACAGTACATCAAGTTTTTCCCCATCATCCGCTGCTAGTGAAGTCATATTCTGAGCCCTCTTCGCCGCCGTTCTCCGCATTTTCGAATAGTGACGCCCGAAGGGGAGTCCTCGTCAAGCGAGATTCTAGACCTTCATGGTGATAGGTAAATTGTCCATCCTATGCAATGCTTAACTGCCTTCGGTTTCGGAAGTAGTATGTGCATCCGGGTACTCTCTCGCCTACTGTTTTTCGAATACGCGACTGAATTCGGACATACTACTACTTCGCCGGTCGCGTACGTTTATTTTCGCGCCTTGCTGATATAGTATGGAAGTAGGCGAATAATCGGACTGTAGCGCGGATGTCTCGATCCCATAGAGAGATAGCTAAGCTTAGGCGTCTCTTCTATCCAGTGAGGCATGGTCTCTCAATAGCCGGTTTTCGCGCCCCTGTTGAACGCCTTACGGATCGATATTCGCATTACTGGTATGCTGAAACCGATGGATGCTTGAGGAAAACGGCTTCTTCCATTCCTTCTCGCTCTCAGTATGGAGATCAGGAAGGAAAGGAAGACTCACCTGAGCTGTAGGGTTATGGCCAGAAAAATAACCTTCATCGATACGACCTCCGTCTACCCAACTAGTCCTAGTCCCCGCTTTCATTGCCAGTCCAGAGTCTTTCCGTGCGCGATCCTAACCGCAAGAGCTCATCTACGCCAGGGCAGGAGGATTGAAGAAAGCTACCGCCTCATCGTTCTTCACTCTCATCGAGTTCCATTTTCCTGCTCTTCTTGGGCTGAACCCAGTAGAGCACTGGTCCCTGGATCAGATGATGTTAAAGAGATAACATCATCCTCCAGTGGCTGTCTCTCGCCCCCCCGCCGATGAGCACGAGAAGGAAAGCCCCTCTCTAAACTAATCGGCCAGGTCCACCTGAGATCCCCAAGAGCTCATTCTCCTCCGTTGGGGGGCCGTCATCAGCGGAGGTACCCAACCGGCTTTACCATATTGTCTGGCCCCCTCTTTACTGAAAAGAGTAGACCAACGAGAAAGAGTTTTTTCATTTGGAAAAAACTCTGCAGTGCACCAGAGTTCCCCTCTAAGGACCATCGTTGCTGCTACCTCCGCGCCAAACAAACAACACATAGGATCGTGTGTGTCATCTGTTCAAATAGAGCGCTGACACGGTCTGGCACACACGCTTCTAATTCTCTAGCTAGTGCTTCGCCATCAGGAAATAGATAGGCTCTTACTTGTCCTTGAAGAATGGGCACGCTTCAACAGAACAGTCCATGAAGACTAGAAGTGAATTATGTGTAGCTCCCGGCTCCGATTTATACTGTAGTTGCACTGGTAGTGACGTCATGGCTGTCGATGGCCAACGTGTTGTTGGTGTTTTTTTTAATGTATGCTTCAGACACGTGTCACGACGAGGCGTTCCCCATAGCGCCCCTAGAGGACGCAGTTCGAAGTTTCACGAAAGGGAACAGAACCCAACTCACAGGGCCACAACACAAATCACAGCCATGTGCAGAACACGAGACAAACTGACACGCAGCTAATGAGAAAACCATAGCCGCGTGTTCACACAATACGCAAGAAAAGGCACTGCCCGGCTGACGACAAACCGCGTGCATTCCAAAACACAACACACGCGACAGAAGACGCACGGCCGGGGCGAACTCGAGACCGGCACCTCCGGCGCCACAACGAGACATACCATGGAGCTTGCGAGTTGTCCGCCCCGACCCGGACACGAAACCGAAACTCATACATGAGTGCCGGGATCTTAACACCACGCTCCAACATGAAACAGTACCCGCAGACAAGAGCGCACGGCTCGAGCACACTCGAAACCGCACGCTCACATGAAAACAATGACAAGACGCGAGTGTCAGGGCTCTGTCACAAAAACATGAATTACACTAGACCGAAGTGACAAAACCCTGACACTATACAGATAAACAGCCACACCGGAAATAATTAAATAAATATATAAATGTAGAATTTGTGAACTATATACAAGTAAATGCCTGTCTATAGGTTATAAATCTTAAAGTAATCAAATATATTATTTAAAATGCTTAAATTATATATAAATGTAAATCATATATATATTTTGCAAGCGGCTAGTAGATCCAAAGCTTAATATATAAATATACATTGTGAATATAATACAAATAAATCTATAAAACATAGTTATATATAATCTATAAATTGAAATTGCAATATTAATAGATATACATTTGATATAATCAGACGAATATCTAAATATAAATGTGAATAGAGTGTACAGATAGGTAACTCCCCCCTGAAAAAAAAAACTATATATTTAAAAGACTGAATAAATAGAAGAAAATCCAAAAATATAGTTATAAATTTTGAAATATATAAGATTTAACTTTTCAACCTCTACTTTATTATTCTAATTATATGATTGTATATCGGAATGTATATTTATAAATCTTGAGTATATAAATGCAAATCTGAATATATATTCTACAAAAAGGAATATATATTCTACAAAAATGAAAAAAAATAAAAACCCTAAAATGCTACACAGTCAGTTTATACCTACAGCTATAAAAAGAGAGTGATCGATTAAATTAAGTGGAAAAAATGCATTCAAAATGCAATCAGTTTTATTATGGCTCACTGATGTGCGACTTCCTTGCATCTGTTGTAAAGATAAATTAATTGTAATATCATACTAAAGTGTTGCACACCACTGCACATGCATCAGTTTAGCTTTTACCTAGGCAAATCATAACTCTAGACAATATGACTCTACATAATTCAAGGTGATGCCTTTATGTGCTTTGTATTTTAGACATTGTTATTGCCATAGCAACAAAACCAGTGAAAATGTGCATCAATGAAATGAACAAAAAACCTGACTGAAAGTGGGTGGATTGTCTTTGTTTCACAGTTTACATTTCATTTATGATGAACAGTAGAACCAAAGCTGCAAAAAGACAAAAATCACCTATGCAATAGTAGATGGTATTTAAATGTTGTCGACGGGGAGTAGCATTCACATTTGCCTATTTATGTTTTTTTAAATTGTTGAGATGCATCAGATTTAGGGAAAAAGGAAATAGGAGGTAAAAAAAAAAATAGCTCAATGGTTTTTAAGTATGTTTTAAAAGAAGTTCTCTCATGCTCACCAAGTCTCTATGGTACAGGAAAAACAGTATATTGTGACATAAGAATTGCAATTAAACAAGGTTTCTAGCTGCATCGGATAAGTATTAAATTAATTAATACATCCTGTTATGCAAAGCTGACTTTGTCAGCATTCCTTAACTCTTCAGTGTCACATATCCTCAAGAAATCATTCTGATATGTCGATTTGCTACACCGAAACTTTATTTATTAGATCACATGTTGAAAACCTTATGCTGCACATTTGTGGAGTGCTGCAACAGTGATTTGTTGTGTATTTAATAAAAAAGTGATTATATTGATGAATCGTTATAAAATATTTAAGTGTTAAAAGTATGTATTATCTTTAAAAAAAAGCGTACTGACTTTTTGAATGGATATTGTTATATTAGCGGGGTAAGGTAAACATCTAAGTTATTCCTATATATCGATATATTATATATATATATATATATATATATAATATATATGCTTCAATGCATATTTTAAGATTTTTAACAAGTACATTTCTATTGAATGTTTATATTGTAGGTTTAAAATACTACGGAAAGCTGGCTGCAAATACATCGTCCATGCTGATGGAGCAAATTCTGATGGAAAAATAGTGCTAAAAACTGGCATAAAACACTATTCATTTAGTTACGTTTGGCAATTCTAATTGTGAGAATGGAGGTATAGTCACATCTCTCAGTGGGTTTGGGAGGAATTCTGCAGACAATAGCTTCTTGCTCCAAAGCCAAACACCATTCTTCGCTCTTCTTTGTTCCGTGCACCGAATCTGAGACTTTGTGGTAGAAAACACATCTGCTGCTTTTGGACTTCAACTGAGCTTTTGTGAAACTGTAAGTAGGGGAAAAAACAAAGAAAAGTGAGAGAGATGGTTAGAGAGACTGAGCGAGAGAAACCGTTTAAACAAATAAATAAAACACACAGCTGAAAATATAGGGCAATGAATATTCATGCCCTTGTGTCCTCTGACAAGCAAACTGAAATGGCTTTTCTGTGTCTGCAGACATGCACCCTGTTCCTTTTGTCTGCTAACAGTATTTGCCCGATTGCGTTTTCCGTTTGTGAATGGCTTGTTTGCTAAGAGCCTGGCACCCATTTAAAGACACTGCTTAATCCTCCATCATGAAGAAGAGAAGAAAGCGAAACAATAAGCGCGGTAATGTGGTACTGGTATATCAGCCGTTCCTTCTCAATAGACCTTCTACATGGAATGTTTGTCGGCTGTAATCTTCTGGATTTGTTTCAAAAGAAGGAAGTGGAACGGGCTTCACTTGAAGTTGTAAATCGTAAAAAGGCAACACGCTGTGCCGCAGACACCGGAATAAAGCTCTTCATTTGAAGAAAAGAAAAATGACACCAGTTGTTTTGTTTTCCAGGATATCTCTGATTCTCAGTGCCAGACGTTAAGCAATAATTTATCAAGAAGCAGCAGAATTCTGCGCAGTCCCATGTCGGTTTCTGTTTCATGTGTGCATGGCTGCCTTTTGAAAGCTATATGTTGTGATACAAAAATAGTATGTAAGCATTAAAACTGGAGCTAGTTGTCACATTCTTTATGAGTGAAAAGTGCAATTGGACAAATGTGTCAAAATGCATAAAAGTGCTTCTTTATTTCTTATCTATACAGTATATAACACTTAACAGTTATTAATAGGTATTTTGGTCTTTTTGCAGTTTTGGTAGTAGGATTGTATTATTATATAAAGGTATTAATTAATAATAAAAAGTATTACAAATTAGTACTAATTAAAATGTGTACAGTATTATATCCCAATGTATTAGTTTATACATGTCAAGTATAAAGATAATACAAGCATATCATAGTGAATAAAGCGTATAATGTATTATAGAACAAGTTCAGTTGCATATTACATGCTACAAATAATAATAATTATTTACTATTACGACTCATTTACTCATTATACCATACATTTCTTTGCCAATTATGAACTTAGATGAGAAAACTAATTTTACATATGAGGGGAAAAATGGAAATGATTAGTCAAAAATGTATGTTTATTCATAACTTGTGTTGGACTAATGAAATTACTGCTGTGTGACTGTGTTGAAATTCCACTTGCTGTCATTCCTTTTCTAATTTGTTGGGATGTGGCCAATTCAAACTCGTGAATCAAAAATGAACCAGCTCTTATATTCAGAATTCTGTCCAATCAAGTGTAAACAGTGTGTCTGTTTAATTGTCTTGCTCTTTATAAAACACCCAAGTCTTACCTGTTCTATTTTAGATGTGTTACAACTATAAGTTTCTGTGCCCTTGACTTTCACATCTCGGTTGTGTTATACCTCAAAGATGTATCCTCATCCTCTCGGGCATCCATTCTCAGGCTTTCAACAGAAATCCAGAATTTCTCTATAGGTGAAAAGATCAAAGCAAAAACAGACGAAAGAAGGTGAGAGAAAGTGCGAGAGTGAGAAAATGAATTTCACGCACAACCGTAAATAAAGATAGTTTTTGTTCTCTTTGTTTGCACGATTGTACAGCGGCCTTCCTTTTCTCAAAAACTTTTTTAACACCCAATCCATGTCTAGTCACCTTGGAATCATCAAAAACAAATGCACTGTATTAAAAAATACTATTTCTTTCCCTTTACAACTTTGGTGTTTCACATCTGGATGAATATTTAACATCTTGAGTAATACCGGCTTCTTAATAAACACCTCTGGAAGAGACAACGGCTTGTTGAAATCATTAGAGCAAAAGCACAGGTGGAATAAAAAAATCGTCAAATCCATTTTGCCCACTCAGGCAGCAAGACGGGACTAGAGCGCCCATATCCTTATGAAAGTAAATGATTTCCTCCATCTCCCCTTCAAGGTTATCAGAACTGAACACAGGCCCTAGTTCTCTGCGGGGCTTCTGTTTTCAGGGCATTGTGCGGAGGAAATGAAAGAGATACTATCAGCCTCACCACTGGATCATAATGTTTCTGTCAGCCGTCCGATGTGGCTCCAGTTCTCTTATGAATCATTTAGACTTATGTCCCTAAACATGTAAACAAAGCCTGAGCTGAAACTGCAGGTTTTTGGTCATGCGCTATTAATTAAGCTTAGCTGAGTCTCTGCGGAGGCTAGTTGTTTGCAAATTTGTTATGCTGATAACTTTCAATGATAAGCAAGGAAGGAACTGAATGGGTTGCGTTTTTTGAATAAATTTGTGGTTTAAAACGCATCATGTTTGACAATGCAATGCAAAGCTAAACGTTTGCTTGGGTTTTTTTAGTTTTGGGTTTTTGTTTTTTTTTATTGCCTAAATTTTCCCTTGCTTTCAAAGACAGCTTTTGTTGTTGTTGTTGTTGTTGTTGTTGTTGTGTTGTGGTAATGTCTGAGAAACCACTCAAATATAACAAAATGAATAAATAAATATAATAAAATAATAAAAAATAATGAATAAATTATTTTTATTAAAATAAAGAATACAAAAATAAGCTACCGTTAATCTAAAAACTTTTTTTAAATATAATAATGTAATCGTGTACAGTTACCTGTGATCAAGTTTTGGGTCGTAGATTTATTTATTTATTTATTTAATAAAGCACGGGTCATACTGAATTGTAATCAAAAGTGACCAGAAAACGAGACTATATAAGTTAATGTCATAAAAAGTAAATTAACCAATACTTGTTTCTGTTATTTACAACAAATAATTCTCTATATCATCAATAAATCCTGTTTCCACAAAATCTAATGTTTGATCAACCTTTTGTGGATATTATATATATTCTATAGTATATATATAATATAGGTAGGTATATATAGAAATAGATATATATATCTCTTAAAAATGTGCTTGATCACACATTCATCATATTAGCATGAGTTCTGAAATAAATTTAAGTTATTAAAATAGATTTCAATAGCATCAGTTTATTTTATATTGTAATAAATATTTCACAAATATTGTTATATAATATAATTTTGAACACTAGTTTCTAGTTCTTCTAATTTCTCACCCAAACACAATGTAAACCGATTGAGGACTGTCACATAATACTGATTGCATCACTTTCAACAACAAGCATCTAAATCCTGTAAGCGGGTGAAGAAACAGATGGCCAGATCGTATGGGCCGGGAACAGTTGAACCTAATTAACCTTTCTTTCAATGGAGGCAATGATGTCAGAGAAGTGATGTCACCAGAGAATGAGAGCTCAAAAGCAGAGCAGGCCAGGTTGAGGGTAACTGTAAAGTGTTTGTTTGGTGGGTGTGTGTGTTGAGTTTGTTTGTTTGTGTGTGTGTTTGTGTGAGTGTGAGACTAAGGAAAGATGTACCCGAACCAGAGCTGGCACAGGAGCCTTATTCGGCTTGACAGATGAAATGGCAAAGCTGAGGTCAATGTCGCTGTCAAAACGACGAGCGTGTTCAGCTTGAGGTTCAACGTACCGTAGTCCATCAGCAGTTCATCTTAGGCTCCTGTGTGAAAAGTAGCAAATAAAAATACAAAATTCAAACAGAAGTCGGCTTTTCCTAGTGAAAAACATGGAAAGACCACCCATAATGCTCTTTCCATACAGCGGACCACTTACCATGAGGCATAACATGATGAAATGAACAGAAAGAAGGAACCATCAAACCAAACCATCCTTTTGTAGTGTAATGGATGGCTGACCACTGCTGTTTCCACATTAGAGACTCAAGCAGCTGCAGGAAACATCTTCCGATGCTTAAGAGTCATTACAAAGATCCACCTTAACGCCTGCAAAAACAGGTGCGGATCTACAATCCAATAAAAGAGTACATTATCTGCTCAGATGGCGAAAAAACACCAACAAAGGGAAAAATGTCGCACTGGTTGGTCCATCAATGTGATGCGATGAGCTGGAGTGGAAATATTTCAAAGTGATAATGTAAAACGGCAGTAGCATGTGCGTAAAACCAGCAGATCCCCTTTTAAGCTTTCCATTCACATTAGCTAGAGCATCCGGTTTCCCATAGTGCAATGTGGTCTTAGTTTATTGTCAATTCTTGGTATTTCTTTGCGTATGTCACAGCTTTTGTTATTTGACACTATTTTGTTATTTAGGATATCATTTTGATGGCTTAAAGGTTGTTCAGTTCATTATGGGATAGTGAAGTTCACATTCAACTGAATAAATAAAATAAATTTGTTCAAAAACTGACTGTGCATCATCATGGATCCTTGACTTGCCACAGTACACTTAAAAATAAAGGTGCTTCAAAAGGTTCTCTACAGCGATGCCCCATATAGAAGAACCATTTTTGGTTCCACAAAGATCCATTCAGTCAAAGGTTCTTTAAAGCACCATCTCTTTCTTACCTTTTTATAATCTTCAGAACCGCTTTCGGCTCACAAGGAAACCTTTTTTGAACAAAAGGTTCTTCGATGTTAAAGGTTTTTATGGCACCAGCTTAGACAACAAAGTTTCTCTATGTGGCACGTGAACCTTTATTTTTAAGAGTGTACATGACCTTTTGTGATAATGGAAAACAACATTAAATCATACAGCATGCACCTACTTAAAGGGGGTAAATATTGTAAGCAGGAAAAAATAGTATGATCTAATAGCATGTTATCCAAAATTTATATTAAAAAAGGTATGCATTTTAAATGCACATGGAAAATTAATTATTTTGGATAATAATTAAGAAGCTGTGCATCTCTTCCCCTCCAGATAGCAACATCCCTCAAAGTAAAAAAAAATAAAAAATTGCTTCTCTCGTGTTTGAGTTTCAAAGGACAAGCCCCTGCAAAGTGAGAAATACACATATTTGGCTAATTAGTTGTTTTGCTTGTTCTGTTTTTGATACTTGATGTAAGACAGCTCTATGATTTACAGTTATGAGTAAATTAACTAAACTTGGGGATTCACTTCCCAAACTTTGCATGAATCATGGGTATGATTAAAAAAACAATGTTAATTATTCAGTTTAAAATGCATTCCTCCCAGCCTAACAAGACAACATATCTTAAAGCCATAGTTCACCCAAAAATAAAAGTTCGTCATCATTTATATCGTACGCCTTTTTTTGCTGGCAAACACAAAAGACGATATTATGAGAATGTTTGTAACAGTTCTCCAGTTCCCACTGAGCTCCGCAATGTATTTTTATTTATTTTTATTATTTAGTTTGATTTTATTTTATTTTTATTTTATTTATTTTTAATTACTTAGTTATTTAGTTAGTACGTCTTATACATGCGAAGTCCAATTGGTGAACGCGAACTGTTAGTTTACCAGAAAGTTGACTAAATGTCATTTATTGGGTGAAGCTTCGCTTTTACATCTTTTGAACTAATCCGTAGTTGATAGAATTTTCTGAGGGTGTTTTCTTCAACTCGACCATTTGTCCCACTGTGGACTTGTGTCAAAGAAGTAGCGCAGTTAAAAACCCACTTTCCAATTCAACTGTTTTGTAGAATTAGCTAACTAACGAATTTTAACATTAGATAAGTTAGTGAAATGTTCCATTGCATCAAATTTTAAGTTATGTGAATATTTAAAAATATTTATTCTGTGAGCTCCATCCGCAACAAACAGTTGTTGCCTATAACGTTTGATTCTTTTAGTCCCGCCAACCTGTTACGTGTACTTGTTTACCAAAAAGTCAAGGGCAAAACCTTATTTTTAAGTACGTATTTTTATTGCGTAATTTTTTTTGCATTTTAGTCTACTTAAATGCTAATCAACTTGACATTGGCCTTAGCATAGCAGTTGACTATTTTTTTTTTTAACTTATGTATCTAAAAACTAATGCTGTTAACATATACATGATTTGAGATGTAGCAATGGCTTAAGAACTATATTTTTTTTTTTTTATTATTATTATTATTATTTTAATGTATCATGTATGGCGTCTGGGAAAAAATAGAATCGTATACCTATACCTTCTATCAACTTAATATGTACAAAACATCAGTAATGCAGCAAAAATAAATAGTGAAGGAATAATGATCAACAGTTTCCAATAGTTTAAATGTGACCTTCACATGTCAAAAAAGTAGCAGTTGAAATCTGTTTTAATACAAATTCACCCCAGGGACATAAAAGTGCCTGAATAGAAAAACACATAAATCCTTCAGGATCTGTTTTGATTACAGAAAAATTGATTTTGCAGGAAAGGCAAAGAACCAGCCAGTTTCTTTTAATGCATTTGAAATGTACCAACGATTAAAATTTAACTTGAGTATAATTACAATAAGATGTCTTTTTTTATTTCAGAGAAATATCAACTCAATTTAAATTGACCTCATTCAAATTATCAGCTAAGTTTACTCAAGCGGCGAGAGGTGACTTAAGGACAGAGTGCAGCACAACATGTCACGTGACTGAGCAAAGATCGATTCTAACCTTTGCTCTGCACTTTGTTCGAGCTGCAACAGCGGCCTTTGAATAATTTGTTACCCTTGCGATCAATAGCTACACTTATAAAGATACCAGTTGCACGCTGTTGGGATTAATCTGGAATCTTTTCTAGCTAGTATTCCTCCCCTTTATCTCTCAAACTCTGGGATGGCGCCTGTTGATTTCCAGGTCCCGGTAAAATCAATGGGACTTTTGTGCAGGTAGATCAGACAGCACCAAATCAGTGACTAATGATGTCTGCATGGCAACCAGACCCTTGTGCCTTTGACTCGCTGATGTTACTGTGATATCGAGAATAGTGAATTAAACTTGACCTGCTCCACGCCGCTCTTAACCTGCATTTCGGGCATCTGTGTGTTGTTTGTTGCTCGGAGAGGCGCAAAAGTGTGATTCACTCATCTTTGCTTTTCCGACTCCTATTTGCTCTGTTCTTTTAAATTAAACGAATAAGCACAAGCACTTCAACCGATCTTAATAGCGTAGTAGGTGGCAATCTGCTAGGACGCACACACTATAAAAATGCCTTTGTATGTGTTTGCAAAGCACTTAAGCTTAAAACACTAGTGATTATAAAACCTTTTTTTACTGTTTGAGTGCCATTTGAGTTCTAAAATGATTCTATTCTCATAACAACTTGAACAGGTTTCAAGCTGGAATCCCATAGTGCAGTGTTTAGTTCACAGAGCAAAGAACATCAAATTCATACTGCTGCAAAGCTGCATTAAAATTCTGCAACTGTGCTGCTCTCCTAAGTGCTTTCTTGGCAGATGAAATCTTTGATGAATTACAAAAGACTCTGGACGGAGTGTTATGTTTCCGTGTGTGCGTGAGCGTGGCTCTGTGGCGTGTATATTAGCAAGGTCGGAGACTCTTGGTGGGGCGACCAAAGCTCTCCAACAAAGTCAGCCAGTTTTTAATGCTGTATGCTGTGATAGCACACGCTTTGTGCGACACCTTGTATACACCCGACCCAACAGGATGGAGTCTAACTGAAAGCTGATTTTAAACTAGCACAACACAGTTAGTAAATGCTATGGCACACTACCACACACCTTTCTTCATGTGTTATTTGAGAAGTTTCTTTGTAATTATTTGTGAAATTTACTAGCAATTTGTGGAGCTAGTTATGCATTGCATGATATGACTTTATATATTCGTATATATTATTAAATACAATTTATAGTTATATATGCTGTAAAAATATGTATAATTATATTATAACATTAATATAATACCATTATTTAAATTAGATCAGACCAGAAACAAATAAAAAAGTATATGTTTAAAGTTATATACACAGTTGTAAATCAAAGATTATTAGAGTACACTCTTAAAAATAAAGGTGCTTCACGATGCCATAGAAGAACCTTTTTTTCTAAATGGTTCAATAAAGAACCTTTGACATCTGAAGAACCTTTCTGTTTCATAAAAGGTTCTTTGGGGCAAAAGAAGGTTCTTCAGATTACAAAAAAGTAAGAAAAAGATGGTTCTTTACAGAGCTGTTCACTGAAAGGTTCTTTGGAGAACCAAAAATGGTTCTTCTATTGCATCACTTGAAGAACCTTTTGAAGCACATTTATTTTTAAGAGTGTACTCTTAAAAAAAACGAATTATTCTTCTTTCGATTTTAAAATGTCATGTTTAATTTCAGGTGTTCGTGACAGTTTATCTTGTAATTATTTCTGAAATATACTAGCCATGTCTAGAGCTAGTTTGCAGTGTAGCTATGACTTGTACTATTTAACGGCTATAATTAAAGTAATCACTTACTTTACTTTAAATTGTAAAAAATATATTTTTAAAAATTCTGTTTTTACATGTAATGATTTGCATGTAAATTATATGAAAACATAAAATTACAATGGAAGTGATCTATATTTGTTTTGCATCAGTCTTGCCTGAATGTTCCTTCGGTGCAAATATTATGCAGATTCTGGTTCAGGTTGTAGGAAGGTCCATTACTGTGGTGGAAGTACATGGACCGGTTTCAGATCAGACATGGGACCCTGTTGGTGGAAAAGAGGAATTAGTGCTAAACATAAGCTTTATGTTTTGTATACTTCTTTTTTTTCATCTCTGACTTTTCTCCATCGCTCTTTTTCCATCTAAGAACTTTTACATCTCAAACTTTGTGTGTCTTCCACAGAAAGTTCACCTTTTTGCTTCTTGGTGCAAGAAATCCTAAAATCAATAGCTATCTCTTAAAATGTAGGCGCTACAAAGTATAACAGATTAATTCGGCTATCTCATCTCCTGGGGTTTGGAGGCTGCCTCTGCCTCTGTCGTGCCCGAATGTTCGGTACGTTAACTTATGCCAACTTCACAGAGCAAATAATGGCAATAATAGTGGCAAACACTTATTTGATGAGCCGACTGTTCAACAAATTACAGCGTGGCTTTGACATCTTAAAAGCGATCAGGCAGCGGACAGCCTCAGGCTTCAGGCAGAGTTGTGCAGCACCTATCTGTCAATGTGATGGATGACCTTGTTCCCTAGACAGAATAACAACAACAATGAAAGGAAAAACGGTAAGTAAGGTGGCTTGACAGTGATTTGTATGTACAGCGCAGGTGATGCATGGGTCCGTGTTGGACCAGGACTGGGACTGCGTGTGCAGTCTCATGGGTTAATTGGAGAGGACACGGACTCTCGAACCGTGGGACAGCAAGTCAGGAGGGTGTGCGGGCGTGATCGGATTTGCAGTGCCTACAAACCGATGGTTGACCGTCACGTGGCTTTCTGAAAATTAAATGTGCACTGAAATGAGACTTTTATGTGTTGAAGATTAGGTTTGACTCACAGTCAGGATCTATTATTGGTTAGGACGATAACTGGCCAATCTTCACGTCTCGTCTTTCCAGACACACGGAATTGCACAGTAAAGCTGTTACTGTCATTGTCAGATCTTTTTGTTTTGTTATTTCATTTTAGGTTTTCATACTTTGTGTCATGTCGTGACAACTTCAATTTTGAATTATCATGCATTTTCTGGTTTCCTGTGTTTCCTTACTTTCAGGTGTAGGTTGCCTGAAGAAGTAGTTGGGTAATTGTTTGTAAAGAAGGTTTAGAAAATTAGGCTGTTTTGTTAATCTGAACCCAAAAAGGGCTGCAGGAATTATGTATTTTTGTAGGCCAAAATCTGGAAACAAGTTAGTATTTAGCTCTTACTCTTCCATCATCCTGAAGTCTATTGAATTTTTTTAATGGGTTTTTGGTTAAATGACTGAAATAAGGTCTGTGGTTAACACAAACTCAAGATATTTTCACATTTTATTCTACAACATAAAATACATAATACACCCTTGTGATTTTTTAAAAAGCTTTTACTTGTCTTGAAAAATGTGGTTGCTAACAAGTGGCTAAATGGGACTACAGAAGTTGTCGGGGACTTTAAACATCATCACGCCGAAGTATTAAACTCAGCTATCACTTAGGCACAGTCTCATGAGTTGATGAGCATGGTTCATTCGCAACCTATTCTTACGTAAATTTCAGTATTTTTTTTTTTTTGAAAGATTTTATGTGCAATGTACTAATATGGTGAGCCGTGAAGTCGAATGATGGTGATGCAATTTATTTAAAGCCTAACTTTAACTTTTTTACTTGTCAACTGTATTTAGGCTTCAAAATCCATAAATGTCATGTCTTCTCATATCTTTTGAAGATTATCATGATGGACAAAACATGTAAGAATCATAACAGATCTTATTTTCTGCAGTAATCCAAAAGCCAGTGGAAAATCCTATTGGGTTTGTGTTGAAGGAACCAGTGTGATGCTAACTTTTGGTCAAGATTTTTTACTTCAGATGTTGTCTTGAAAAGAAACACAACATTAATGGACGGGCAATCATAAAACAATCTGAGGTGCGATCCAAAGTCTAACAGTGTCATCTGATTGTGTTTGGGATGAATTTACAAAGACGTAACTTTCCAAAGATGGTTTAACTGTCTAACAGCTAATCCATAGTGCACTGTTAGCATGCTTCTAAAGAAAAAAAATGTAGATAAACTAATCATATAGTGCTGTGCTGGACAACTAGTCAACTTTCATGATTTATTGAGGTGTGTATGTTAGATAATTAGCTACGTCTATTTACATTTAGGTATAAACATATATCCCCTTTAAACGGGCAGATCACCAAAGTTCTGTCATCATTTACTCACTCCTCTCATTGCGTTACAACTTGTATTAATTCGATTTCTATGACTTTCTTCCAGTGCAACAGGATCCACCTATTATTTTTGACATTTTGTTCCCTATCTGGAGCACCCATAGTTACGCCTGCGAGTACCTGATGCGTCCTTGGTCAAGATTTTTTCTTTGATTATTTCTTCTAGTATTGTTTTGAACCCCATTGTCTGGACACAAAAACACTGAAACATTCTTCAAAATATCTTTTTTTTATGTTCAACAGAAGAAAGAAAATCATACATGAGGGTGATAAATAATGCCAGGAACACTTCCGTATACTGGTGAACTATCCCTTTAAATAAAGCTGATCCTCAAACCCTTCATTATAATATAAAATCATAGGGTAATGCGGTGGATAATTAAAAAAATAAACTCTCATTTAAAAATATTACCTTCATAATTTCAGAACAAACATTCGCCTAGTCGTTTCAAGAAGTCTGTATCTCAATTTGCATGCATTAAGGGAATTATGGGCCATTGGAAGATGAAGAGGGTGGCCGCGGCGCTAGGCGAACATGGGAAGTTAATATTTCATTCATTTACGCAGTTACTTGTGGGTCAGTGTGACAGCATTAATGAGCTGTCATTAGAGAGGAAGAGTGAGCGATTGTGAGAGAGACGGAGAGAAGACTAGATCTAAGCTGATGAGGTGTAATAGATAAAGGAAAAGACCATTACTAATGGCTAACTGAGTCTAAAGAGACCATCATCCATGAGGACTTAAGTTATGGCCCCTAATTTTTGAGGCTCAATGCTCAAAAGTCGCTTTTTAATGCTGTACGTGTCAGTCGTCTTCATTGCATATAATCGACCTTGAAAGGCACAACTGTCCACCTTGCTAATTAAGTAGATGACATAGAGACGTCGTGATTTTATTCCTAGTGACAGGAAAAAAAAATGGTTTCTTTTTTTGTTTATTGTTGGTTTTTGCTTTATTTTATGTCTTTGTTTCTTCTTTCAGTTATTTTTGTGTTTTTACTTGCTGATGACCAAGACTTTCTAATACAGGCGTAAATGCTGCTTGCCAGGCAATAACTGCCATTAGCTACGATTCATTGCTGCACACCAGATGACCAGAATTTGTGTTAATAAATGAGCAGACTAGTTATAATGACGCAGACCACTGAGGGAATCTACACCTGTCCATAAGCTATAGCTTACATGCTGATTTCCCTTTTTGTCCAGAACAACTGCTGCGTTTAGATCGCATATGCACATGATTGATTTTTTCTGACGGTTGTCCAGTTCGTTGTCATACAGTTTTCGATCTTGTCTAGTTCTTAAATCTTACTGGCTTCTCCTGGTCCTGCCTTATACTCGGATGAGCCAAGTAGTGTTCAAGAGTGTGCCAAACAGGGTAACATTTGCGAACACGAGTCCAAAACAGGCACTTGACTTGGAATGGGTCCATCTGCAGTCACCCTCCCTTCGTGTATTTATGTTTCTTTCCTCACATGCTGGTTTCTTTTCCGGCTCCAATTGTTACCGCATTTGTTATTAATTCAATGTACTATAGTCCTAGTGGTATTGATATTGTATTCTGCTGCAAACCTGTATATTTAATTTTGCATCTGATTCTTAGCCTATAAAGGGGATCAACCAATTCAAATATACGATAAGTGTATCTTTAGTGTAGTATCATATTTCAAAGTGTTGTAACTTCAGATTATGATATTCTCCTTGTTACTTTTTAGTTTTAGTTGTGCTGTACTCCTTCGCTGTGGCTGGGGGGGGGGGGGGGGGGGGGGGGGGGTGAAGTCGATTTGTTATTTATTTGACAAAAGTACGTATCGATATTTTAATAAATAAATATCAATTAATTAGTATAATGGTTATTACATCAATATTATTATCTGTACTTTTGGTTAAAGGCGATCAAATTCGATAGAAAAAACATGGTTTTATCATACACCAGAAATCATGGATCCTACAATAAATTTTATTAAGAAAATGTCTATTTTTGTGGTAACATTTTATCTTCTGAATTGCAAACGTTTAGTAAATTCATCCTTTACTCTTCTAAAACTTCAGACTGTCCCTAACCAAGCCTCCAATACACATTAACTCTCATAAATAGCATCTACCTCTACTTAAAAATAATCCAGAAAACAGAAAAAGTCTCTGTCAGGTATAATATACAGCTGCATGTTGCATTCTCAATGCACCTTTCATGTCAAAATTCCAAGCAGGATATGGCTGCGTCCACCCCATGGCTGAACAAACCAACTGAGATCACAAAAACTGAAGCCCTTCACCTCCTGTCGAGTCTGAGACCGACCCACCCCTCCGTATTGCGGACTCATGGAGTTTGATCATCGAGGTGCGGCACATTAATCTTATCTTTACATCACCAGCTCTCCCAATGTAGTTCATCGAAGGTCTTGATGTGAGCGCAAAACTCTGCCAGAGTGATGAGCTGGAATTGGCCAACAGAGGAGTCGAGGTTTATCTTCGCATTTCACATAGCACTATTTGGGGAATCTTTAGAGACAAGGGGCTAATTGGATCTTAATCACAATCCTTGCAGTTTTATCAGGTTTGATTTGATTATGGAATGAATCGTGTTCGACTTTCAACAACCTGAAATCTTGATACTAATTTTGAGAGCTCTGAGGTGGTACAAAATCTGGCCCGTTTCACCAAACTCTAGGAGGCTAAAGTAGCTCATAACTCCCGATGTAGAAGAAAATCCTTAAGGGGTCCATAGGATGCTGCTAAAAAGAACTTTTTTGTGTATTTGGTGTATGAAATTTTTTATGCGTTTACACAGGTTTTTCACAAAAGAACATTTTCCCATACCTGGACATTATTGTTTCTCCTCTATTTCCCGCCTTTCTGTAATGCGTCGATTTTTACAAAGCTCAATGGTCCTGAAAAGCGAGGTGTGCTGTGATTGGCCAGCTATCCAATGCGTTGTGATTGGCTGAATCCCTCAAGCGTGTGACGGAAATGTTACGCCCCTTAACATATTGTGATGATGCCCTGTCAGGCCGGAGCTATGAGACATAAATATTAAAACCCATTACAAACTAGGCATTTTTTTTGCATCCAGTGGGGACATAATTATTGATTATAATGACTTATACTGTGTTTTTACGCGTTGTGTTGCATCGCGCTGCGTAAATATAAAACTATGTCTGCATTTGTGATCTGAGAAATTATAAACTACAAGCCCTACTCTACACTGCCAAAAAAAACTCGCTTTAAATATATAAAATATAAAACTCTTTAAATATAAAAAAACGTGCTTAGTCTTTGAGTCAGAACAGCCAGCATTTTAGTCTACTCTCCCAGGATCAGGAAACGGTCCTCCATAAATGTGCTGCACACATCTGAATATTATGGTTAAACTGTTCTGGAACAGTGTTGTAAAACAACTTAACCACTGTTTATAGTCTGTCCATTTTTGGAACCACAGTAGTTTCGCTTTCACAACGAAATGACAGCATCACACATGGTGGCCTACAAGTGAGCAGAAGGCCGGGGATAAGTGGAACGAGCTGGCGGGCTAGAGTGTAGCAGAGGCGCTAATCTCGACGAAGGAGCGGTCCGTGGGCCTTGCGCAACCACAATGTGACGACCCCGGGCTGGCTCCGCTTCGTTCACGTGATAGCCGATCTGTCCGATCCACAGCGCAACGTTTGTAGTATTTCTCAGCACCGCCCGATCGCTGCCGGCATGATGAAGCAGATATTGTCCTCTTTTGGAAGGTCAAACAAAATATTTTCGCTTTCACAACAAAACACACAACGCCTTCACGACATGGCGGCGGCAACAACTATACTACAGCGAGAATCAAAGTTACGATTTCTTTCTTTACGTGAACATTTGGGCAACGTTATGCACATCTTCCCACATAGTGATGTAGACATATGGGGGCGTGTTAGAACAAGCCGTTTAAGGTAGGCGTGGCTGACTCTTAACTTTTATAAAAATATCTCTTGGTTTTGAGACTTTAGTCTTTGCATTTTTACAGATCTTCTTTATGCACTAAGAGTTTGTAACACTCCAAAGAGGAAGGAAATTGAAATCGCATCATATGACCCCTCTTAATAATGGTTGCCTGTCATCCTAATTAGGACTCCTACTTTTTGTTCTAAGAGTACTTTCACGTTTTAAATGCGCTAAAATACTAGCTCCTAAATCTGGTACCGCGTGTCAGAACGTTAGGAGTAGTGAAAAGGACCTCCTAATCACTAAGACAAAATCCTGAACTACCTAAATTGGTGTTGCCAGCAATCTACCCTCGAATATAACAGTTCTTTTAGAACATTTGACGATAATGACTTTTTAAAAATGTTCATCTTTGGTTTGGTGTTATCCCCACCCAATTATGTGTGCATGTCTGACATCAGCCTGATTATTCTACTCTGCTATTAAAAGGCTGTTTTAATATGCCTATTACCTTGTCGCAGAAAAACAATTCCTTCACATGAAGTGGCGAACTACATCGTGACGACACATCGTTAACGGCTAGGTCTCACTGGTATATAGGATGTCTCAGTCAGGACAGCCATTGCTCACTTCACTTTCATCACCCCTCAAATATGCTTACTGAAATACTTATGCATAGCAACTTTACTGGCAAGTCATCTAATGCTAGCCTAGAAAAGGGTGCAGTTCACTTTCCATTTCATCTAATCTACCTATAAAATGTGCAGTTCACTTTTGTGCGAGTGTGGAAGCTGAACAGTAGCGCGCTTGGGCTACATCATGACAGATGGAGGCACCGGTGCGATCAATTGCTCTTAAAATACTTCATCATTTTTGGTCATACAGATAAAAGTAATACACCTTTCGAATCTGTAAAGACACTACGTTTATTTGTGTGCACTCACAATAACAACAAAACACTGTCCAGACTTTGTTCCATGCTCGTGTTGTGCTTTTCCTCCCCTGTGACTCCAGTAATGTTTTATATGCCCAATATTTGGTTCTTCCTGTTCCTATTCCCATTTTGAGTTTATTGATCCCAGGTGTGTCCCATTATGTTCTGTTTATATAGGTGTGTGTTTGGCCCCGCTGTTTGCCTTCTGCTGTTGAAATGTCAGTTGGTGTCCTCAGTGTATCCCTTTCTCTGATTCCCAGCTTTTGTTATTAAAATCTTTTAAATGTACTTCATTCACTCGGGTTCGTTCCCTGTCTCCAGTGCCCGAAACGTGCGCTTGATAAATTATGAGCCAAGGAGCTTTCTGCTGTCTTGTACTCTGTGACTTGTGCGCGTCACTTTCGAACTTCTGTTATGACTTGCCTTATCAGACTGAAATAAATCTATAGAGAGTGAACTTTTACATTAACCAATTAATAGAACACATAGATTCTCAGATTGGTAATCCGTATGAAACTGCCACATACTGCGGAGAGAGAGGTCATTGTCGCCGCATTCATACTCTCAAACGAAAACGAAGCCTAGTGTAACATAAATTATATAACATTAATTGCGTGTCTTGCTGTTTTTCCCTAACACTTCATAATTCTTATAGTTGCTGGTGCACTGTGGCACGCCTTTTTTTGCAATCTTTGCCTTGTTTGACTATATAGGCCTTAAGGCTCATTATTATGATTTAAAGGTTTAGTTAATAAAATCGTGCACTATCTTCTACTAATGCTTAAAAGACGAACTACTATCGACCGAACATCTTAGTCGGGGTCCCTATGCTATACTAATTGTTTACCAGAAGCACATATAAGAATTTCTGAACATAGCTGAAATATAGCCTACTTGTTTAATTAGTGACACTTAGCCTGCATTTTAAAATCTTTATTTGAATGTGGCAATTAACATTTTTATTTTAAAACTTTTATTTGAATATGGCAACATAATATTGCGCTCGACAATATTGAGATGATACATCGCGGCAAGAAGTATCCGGCCAATCACTGTGCATAGTTAGTAAGCATGCTTGACATCATCCATAGCAACGAGGTCAACCGCGCCCTTACTCTTAGCTTAAGACTTCTGTCTATTCCTTAGTAAAAGTTTGTCTCAGCAGTTTTGTGAATAGGTTTTAAGAGAAAACTCTTAGCTAAAAACTTTTACTGCTATTTAGGAGAACTCTTAGTGATAAGATAAAAATTTTTGTGAATACGGGCCCAGGTCTTAAAGTCAACATAAAATCCAAATTTTCCCTGTTTACCATTTTAAAACATATCCCTGTGTGTGATAAATCAATGTTATTGTATAGAATTCATAACATTTCAGCAAAAAACTTTACCCACCTCTGAAATTATTTTTCTTTTCTAAAATCTTTAGAATAGTTAATAGTAATTTAATGCCAGTTAAACTCATAGTGGATTAAAAATAATTAAATTAGAAGAAATGTAATTAATTAAATTAAAAAGAAGGGTTACCATCTACAGTAGATCCAAAATGCTCTCAAAAATGAACTTTACCTTGTGCCTCCATGTCCAGTTCACCATGCCAGTGGCATATATATCTCCACCTGTGTAAAATTACTCAATATTAACTTATTTTCACACTTGCATTCGGTACTGTTGAACAAATTGGTTGAGTAAATGATTCACTGACTCACTCATAAATAGTCACTTGTTTCTTTCCTTAATGGATCAGTGTTGTTGAACAAATTGGTTGAATAAATGATTTAAATGACTCACCCATAAAGCCAACAATTTGTTTGGTTCCTGACTGAATCTTCATTTTTGATTGAATCGGGTAAATTAATGATTTAGTCACTCACGTTTATAAAGAGCGCGTGTCTTGTTTCATTCATGTATGAATCAGTGATTTCATATGAACTGGTTAAGTAAATGATTCTTTGGCACACTCATTAAGAATCAGATTGTAGGGCAGAAACTCTTGTCTAATCAGAAATAAGTGACATTACAGAAGCAAAATGGTTGTGGATGCAGTTTCTTTGGTATAAACCATTGATACTGACAGGGAGGTGTGTTTCAATTTCATAAAAGCCTAAAATAATATGCTACATCTACTGAGAGCAAATTAGCTATGTTCTATAAATCTAATATCATTTATGAAGGAGCTTGTCATTGTCCTTGAGTTTCTCCATTGAACTCTATAGCACACCTCAGATGAATATATTTGCCCTAAATTTAACTCTGAACATAATTTCAGAAGATGATCATTTTTATCGACGTTGTCATTGAAATGTCCCAAAAAATTCACAGGAATCTCACTTCATTTCTCGTACAGCTCAATTACTACGGCTGACCAGAGTCAAGATTGAGTGCTTCTTAATACGATCCACTGATTTTTATGAGATGTTCATATTTGCAAGTCCTGCCCAATTTTCTCCACTCCTCTTTTATTGGATGGTCTCTTGGTGGCCTAAATGATTACATGGCACATTTTTGCTGCTCACTGAAGGGAACTGACAGGTCTGTAATTACTTGTTTAATGAAGCAGACCTCTTAAGACCTGTCGAGAATATTATAAGAGACATTTCAACATTCTGGCCATCACAAAGAATCATCAAAATAAACACAGAATGAAGGAAGTATCACTTATTTATCCTTCAATAGAAAGAGCAAATGACATGCCATTAAGTAGACAATTTAGTCTAGCCTGCTATCTGCACATTATTGCTATATTTTGCCCCATTATGCATTACAAAGAGCCGTCCCTCCTTAATGTGACAGCCAGACTGTGGCAGGAAACATGTCCAGCTTAACAAATAAAAGCACACAATCGTGTTTTCAGACACTTTGTAACATCAGAGCTTAATAGAGTCGCGATACAATGTCTCAGACAGAATTACTTCTGAAAGAAAAGTGTCTTTGTGCATTTTTTGTTTGTCTAATATCATTAAGTAAGTCCTAGAGAGGACCACTGCAGGGCTGCGAGTCATTCAGAAATTACATGAAAATACAGATGTTGTTCTCAATTGAGAACAGGATATAAAATTGCAATTTGCAGTATTAAAACACTGTAAAATTCAAATGAACTGATATCCAAAGGAATTTATACAACTGTCATTTTTAACTAAATAAGAAAAGTTTGTCAACACAAAACAACATAATCATAGACAGACAGACAGACCGATGGATGGATGGATGGATGGATGGATGGATGGACGGATAATGTGGACGACGGACGATCAAGACAGACAGTTGATAGCTAGATAATAACGATGGACGGAGGCAGACAGACATACAGACAGACAGACAGACAGACAGACAGACAGACAGACAGACAGACAGACGATAGATAGATAGATAGATAGATAGATAGATAGATAGATGGATGGATGGATGGATGGGTAAGGCTGCACGATTATGACAAAAATCATCATTGTGGATCCTTTCCCTTAATTTTAATTGCGATTATTAGTTTGATTATGAGCACAATTTAACATTGATGATTTTATACACATTGTTTTGAAGCAACTGCATGACGTTTTTACTATGAAAGCACACTGAAAAACGTTTCTTTTTTAATAGGCCTCAAGATCACATTGGATTGCTCTTCTTTAAATAAATCATACAAATAAAAAACATGGATAATCTTCCAGATAACCTGTAGAAAAAAAAACTCTTAGCACACGAATAACATAAGTGGACTTGGAAACGATTATTCACTTTGAATTTACATAAATTGGCATCCGTATTGTATCGCGCTTACAAATCGATTAATTTGTGTCATCCGTAGATGGATGGAACTTTTTTGTTTTAACACTCAGCATAATTCAAGTTCAAGGCGAGGCCTATTCAGCATGGCACTTCATCGTAGTCTATACTGAGACCTTTCCGCGAGAGATAGTGCTCTCAACCACTTCACACACTCAGAAGACCTGATCCAGGACCTCCCATAATTGCATCAAGCCATCAAGATGGTTGGCAATCGCCGATACGCCGAATAGGCAGAGAGCGACGAGAAGCAGAAGATATAGAGGATCATGTGAGGTGAACAGGCAAAGAACGGGCCGGACAAGGGCATCAGGACTGCACATAAGCACATCCTCCAAACTGTCCATTCATTCCTGCTTGATGCTGTTTCCACGCTGATGGCAGGGAGGCAACAGACCTTCATAAATTCTCTAGCGTCCTCTGGCATGATATTACAGTGATGGATCCTACACAGTCATTCATCTTATTGGTGCATCTGCTGTGTGAAACTACTTTTTCAAATATAACAGGCCTGATAGGATTGGAGACCCTATCTAATGGTGGGACATATACAGTATAGCTTTTCCAACATTCCAATGATTGAGATTTGTCGATATATACTATATATATCTATATATATATATATAATACACCCCTTTATCATCTTTCACGCTAAAGCTGAAATTCTAAAGAGCTACGTCTTGACATGTTTTATATATACTGATTAATTAATTGTATTCCTTTCTTTAATTGAAAAACCACCACACATTTCACTATACTTATGCTTGCAAGAATTCAAGAATTCTTTATCACAAATACATGGTGTAGAACAGTACGTGTGATTGCTCTCGCGTTTAGTGCTAAAGACTGGTTTACAGGTAAGTTATTTCTTCTTTAAACTTAATTAGAATATTATTTGTTACAACAATTTCAAAGTGAACCATGTTCTCCGTCATCAGGGGAGACAATTTACTCAGTACCTTGTCCACTTTATGCCATCATCAGGTCAACTTGTTTCTTCTAGGCCATGTCCACACATATACGGGTATTTTTATAAACAGAGTTTTTCCATCTTTCGTTTTTAAAAAAATCTCTGTCCACATGAAAACGCAAACGCATGCTATGAAGCATCTGCCAATCAGAAGCCTGAAAAATGTCCAGTAGGATGGAGATAACAGCGCAGGCTCCGATGTCACAAGCCAAAAACGCCAGTTTCGCTGTCTACACGATAACACTGCAACCGGATTTTTTCAGATCTCCGCGAAAATCTTCACCCTGGCAGGAGTTTTCAAAAATGTTCGGTTTCAATGAACTGGTACAGCGTTTGCGTGTGGACGAACGGCCAAAACGGATAGAAAAAGCTGCGGTTTTAAAAATAACCACATTCGTGTGGACAGGGCCTAAGACACACAGCATTTCTATATATTATCTACCTGGTGCATATGTTACAAATAATGTTACTCCTTTCTGAGGGTTACATGCCAGTGGTGCCACGTGTTTGGATGTGATAGATTGGAAAAGTACGAGCTGTGATGTCAGCTGGAACAAAAGTCATTTAAAATTTCAATAACCTATTACATAGACAAACTTTTCTTTGGAATAACAGGAAACGATTTGTACACAATAAGGAACATGCATTAATGTTGTGCTTATAAATCTGCATTTATTTAAGCATTGTTACTTCTTTACAAGAGAGCCTCTCAGAATAAGAGCTTTACTTGTTCAGAGAAACTATTGAAATTGTTTCCATGCTGTTCATGCATTTCTATTATGAAAATAGGTGAAATTGATATGTTTATACCAATACACATTTTCTCCTGTGTCCCTGGCAAAGTGGTACAAATTTATTTGCTATTCTTGATTTCAATGAGGATAAATAGCAGAATTTGAATTCTACAAAAGGGGTGAAAACATCAGCGTTAAATCCAGAGCTCTACATATGGATGGTTGTACCCACAAATAGATGTTTTGAATAGAGATTTGAGCTCTGCCTGGTTGGCTAGTTCCTTATGCACAGCAAGAGAAACTAAATTTCTCCCAGTAACTAATCACATACCCAACAGTTCTTAAAATGGTCCTTTTGGCAAGGACTCATGGAAAGAAGCATCGGTTCTCATCCCAAACACTTTTCCCAATTAATTAAGAAAGGGTCAAGTGTTTTGGTCACTCTGACCTGCTTTTAAGACAACTTACATTTGCCAAGCTTCACAAGATTAGGCTTAATTTCCCTGATGAATCAACTGTTCAGAAAGCCTCAACTGCTAAAGGACTCTTGATGTGACTCAAATAGGTCTGAGTTCCCAGAAAAGCTTTAAGTAGAAGACATTTTCAAGAATCTGAGGTAATTCTGCAAGTTGTAACTTCATTAGGGTCAAGATTTAAATTATATGGGTGTGTACGTACCTGCCTCGAGGACTTGTAATTTCTGGTTGTCTTCATTCAGCAGCATGCAGAGTGACTCAAAGTTCCTTGTTGCAAGCAATTAATGGAGGACTTTTTTTCTACATCTTTAGGATTGTGATTATGGCTTCTGTAATTACATCGACAGTGTCGATGATTAGAACAACTATGCCTGGAAGGTACAACCAAATGAAAGGGAAACTACAGTGTCCCTGATTTTCTCAAGCGTGACCTGCGTTCCAATGCCGAAACCTGGAACCTGATAAGCAGGATGCCCAGCTTCTTTTGTCTACAGAGGTGCAAGGCTACCATTTCAGTCACGGTCCTTGATGTGTGGCTCTGTGGGAACGCATGTCCTAAGTGCCCCTTATTTGTCCATTACCTGGGCTACCTGGGTAGGTGCATGTTTTAAAAATAACATACCATTGACTTCACATTCACATTTGGCATTGTACTCACACAGAACCTTGTACCCTTAAAGGCCTCATGCAGCTACTGATGCTGAATGCTGCAAATTCACCTCCTCCGTAGGTGTCCATAATTGCAGTCATTATATCTCCCATAGAACTATCAGTATAATTGAGCCAGCAATGAGCTAATGCTTTGAAGGGGGGACGGCACACGCCCGCGGATCCCATTGCAGGCCTTCAGAATGAGCGTAAAAGGGGGCATAGAGAAGACTCAAGGAACTTAATGGCTCTGTTTACACCTGCCAAACTGCTTGTTCATCTTTTTTTCCCTCTAAATGTCATTTCGACAGCCACGGAGGTTGACTGTTGTCGGACCCGAATGCATTGATGAAGCGGGCTGTGTGATTTTAATGGAGTTCGGCCCATGCCTGATCCTCCTAAATGGGTAATTGCGTGGACCAAAGGAGGGTGTTTAGATGGACCCTAGCCAGCCCAAAGAGCAGATGAACTAAAGGGATTGAGAAAAAAAAACATTGTATAACTGCTTTCTATACAAAGAATAAGCATATTACAAGCTAGAAAGTTTAATCACTTACCTCACAAAACTACACAATTTTACAATACTCCAGTTTGTTTTTTCCTGGCACTTGATCAGAATGATGGTCTGCACCAAAGCTGAATTTAAAATGTAAACATTAACATAAAACACAAAAGCATTTAAACTGTAGCATAAAAAAATGACAGAGAACAGAAAACATATATTGCTTGGAGGTTACTAGTTCATAACTCAGGAGACATAGTGGGCTTCTCAGTTAAGAACAACTTCCAGAACATTCCAGACAACTGAGTAAAATAATATGAAATAAAAAGAAAGAAATAAATGCATACATGCATTTTTTAAATTTGAAGAAAAAATACAACATATGATATCAAAGACTAGGACTTTTAGGGTGTTTTTCTTAGGAGAAACATCAGAGAAACAGGAACTACAGAACCACAATTACTGTCATTGGTGTCAAGAAGAAACAACTGAGATATAAAGAGAATTCTTGGTAAATGTAGAGCGTGTCTGATCCTAACGCACCAAACTAATTGCCGCTGACATTAGCAGTATTGCACTCTCTCAAATGACTCAACACAGTGGCACCGATAGTCCTTCTTCCCAGAATGTTGTGCATCTAAAAGGCTTTTACTGTTTAATGGTCCCATTCCCATGACGAAGAAGTCCCAATGGGGTTCTTTTTCTCTGTATGGGAGTCTCTGCAGGCTTAACAGGCCAATTAGACACCAGCCAGTTTATTAATAAACACATCTGTGGGGAATGTGGGCCCTGTCTTGTCACCGCAGGTCTTAAGGAGCTGGCGCTGGATGCTGACAGTCCCCTGCTGAAGCTGAGGGCCACCGTCCTTGCAGTTGCCCTTTAAACTGATCTGAGCCTGTTTGTCTTCTCTTGAAATGATTAAGGCTTATATTTGAGTTGAAAGCTGGGAAAATTGGCACTAAATCAGCACAAAAGCCAGCTCCCACCTAGAAGTTGAATAGATTTGAAAAATATTTCAGACCATGCACTGCCTGATGATGATGCCGATTAAAATTAAACAGTCTGCAAGTTTTGCAACAGCACATAGTGTAGCATACAATTTTCAAACTAAGCGAGATTTTACACTAGAGATTTCGGGGTGGGCCCACATTGATTTGACTGGTTTGTTTGGTTAGTGTAAAAGTTTGATTTAGGTTGGAATAAAAAATCATTTGTGTCATGTAAATGTCATGAAAAATAGTTTTCGTTTGACTGAAATCATACCAGACTCCAAACTAAAACCATGTAAAAAAAAAAAATCACATTTCGCACAAGTGCGAAGTCTAATGGTATAAATTATTTATCATTATTACAGATACCCACCAATTTCAAACTTGCAATGACAGATCACCAAACAGATTAATCAATGGCATTAAAATCACAAACTTAGACCTCATCCAACAAGCCAGAGGTGGATTTATTTCCCTGTAACCAAATAAGCGCTGGGTCTACTTTGACCCCACTTACAGTTCCTGACAATTTTTGCCAAAGGTTGGAAACAGTAAAAAAAAAAAAAAAAAAGATTTAATGATTGTCATCAATCAAAAAGCAAACAAAGAGAGTGTTCTAGTCGACCCAGAAATGTCAAAGTGTTCCTCAGTTCTGGAGCTGCAGCAGGGAGGCCGGGTGTTTAAAATGTATCAGCAAGCTATTGGTTTTCTAATGAGGTGCATGTGAGAAACTTTCTAGGAAAAGTAGAACATTTCTTTTGAACATGAATGGTAATCTATCATATGACAGGGGCAAGGTGCCATTAGCGAAGTGGACTAAAACTACAGCAAAAAAGATGGATACGACTTGGTACCTGGAGCCGAATTTGATTTTGTTCTTTATGATGTACTGTATTGGATTCTATTTAATGTATACTGTCATAACTAAATTACTGTTTAAAATAGCTGGAATCTTTGTACATTCCTACTTGTCAGCGATTTCCAGTTGGATGTCAAGTCACTATTAGCTGGAATACACTACACGACTTTTGCCCAGATTTTTGCCCCAGTTTACAGTCTGGAGGAGTCAACAATACTGGGCTGCGTTTCCTGATAACGGTGTCTCTTAGTGCGCTGCGAAGACTCTAAAGGTACACCTTAACTAGGAGTATACCTTTCCTAAGTGTGTTCCTCGAACTATACCTTAGGATGTGGCTTAAAGTAAACCTTCCTACGTGCGATAAAAAAAAAAAAAAAAAAACATTAGCAGGTGCTCTCCATGGCGGTGGTGCTGAATAGGTTTATATCGATGGCTCGAGAATCGATTGTTCAATACAGGAGCTCTTTCACTGTGTTATAGAGTGGGTAAAGTGATGTTCATTATAAAGAAGCACTTTACAAATAGTAGAAATTGCATTTATCTGGGCTCACTGCATTTATAAAATAATCCAAATTGCAAACTTGCCACTGACGTGCACAATAACACACACACATCATACATACATATATATATATATATAAATATATATAATATATATATATATGTGTGTTGTGTGTGTGTGTGTATATATAATTTTGCAAGTGTGTGAACCCCAACCTCAACGGTCCAAATGTATCGATTCTTAAATGGATAGTTTACCCAAAAATGAAAATTTGATGTTTTTTCTGCTTACCCCCAGGGCATCCAAGATGTAGGTGACTTTGTTTCTTCAGTAGAACACATTTGATGATTTTTAAGTCCAACCGTTGGAGTCCATCAGTCTTATAATGCATGGCAATGGTAACAAAGTCTATGAGTGTAAAAAAAACATGCACAGACAAATCCAAATTAAACCCTGCGGCTCGTGACGACACATTGATGTCCCAAGACACGAAACGATTATTACGTATTATGACGAACAGTATTTATATAATTTTTTAACTCTAATACACCACTATGTCCAACTGTCTTTGTGCCAGCGCACGGCATCCGGTGCGTGAGGTGTGTATGTGCTCTGGCGTAGTTTACGCAAGCGCTTGAAGTGATCTCTCGCGCGTATACGTCACTCATTGTTTACACAGTGCACAGTCATTGTAGGTACGACGGCTAATCAAAATGGTACTTACTTGCGCTTATCCGGATTGTTCAAACCGACTTCTGAGCCTGCTCGCCTGAAGTTATGGTTGATTGCTCTTCGGCTGGATATCAACACACTGTGACGAGTCGGCTGCCTCCCTCTAATTATCAGCATCACCCCGTCCCTTAATCGCCAGGCTCTCGACATGAGTGGGTGCGTGAGAGAGGGGGGGGGCGCTGAAATAGCCAGGGCTGGCTGCGTGTGATGGGGCACACCTGAACCGAATGGAGCCTCATCGCCGCCGCTGTTTAAATGCCGAGCGCGCCTCTCCTCGGGAGACCGGTCTCTTCCCCGTGCATGCACGTTGGTGTCCTCGTGGGTCCAGGAGGGGTGCGTAGAGGGACTCCCGTGCCGCCAGAGTCGTGAGCTGCCGGACCCGCAGTCCGGACGAGAACCGCACCCATTACACGGCCGTCGGGCTAGGATGCCAGGTCGTCTAGTCCCTTCAAGCGCCATGGGCAGAGAGAAGGACGAAGCCGCTGATAGAAGCCGCCGCCCCTCGTGCCCCGGAGAGGGGAGTGCGAGCGGCCGCCGGACTCCCCCCCTTACCTGGACCCTTCCCTTCGCGAACCCTGCAGCACACGACCCAGATCCCTGCCCTGTTTATTTGACACTTGATTCCCTTTTTTTCTGGATACTTTGTTATTTTCTGTAATAAACGGTGTCTGTCGTTTGCGCTCGCCTGCGACACCAACAACCCATTACCGTACACTACGCCAGAGCGGGTACACATCGCACGCACCGGAAGTCGTGCGTGCGCACAAAGACAGTTGGACATAGTGCTGTATTAGAGGTAAAAAATTAGATAAATGCTGTTCGGTTTCTGGCACAAACCGATCGTTTCGTGTCTTAGGACGTCAATGTGTCGTCAGGAGCTGCAGGGTTTAATTTGGATTTGTCTGTGCATGTTTTTTTTTACACTCATAGACTTTGTTACCATTGCCATCCATTATAAGACTGATAGGCTGCAACAGTTTGAGTTAAAAATCTTTAAGAAACAAAGTCACCTACATCTTGGACGCCCTGGGGGTCAGCAGATAAACATAAAATTTTCATTTTTGGGTGAACTATCCCTTTAACCAGCTACATTAACTGGCTGTTTGGCTTTGCTTGCTTTAGAAGGATCATTTATATTATCATAATTTGCCATAGTGTGTTAATGTTCTCCACAATCTGTGTTGATTACCAACCAGCCGCATCACATTATTGGCATAAATTACTCATTTGTGTGTTCGGATGACTTACCCAATAAAAGCACAATATGCGAGACATATCAACAACCACTATGGCGGGAAAAAAAAGAATGCAATAGGATAGCCGCCAGCTTTACTTCTTCCGAAATGGCCATACTGCTAGATGAGGTGGCACACCACAAAGGTGTTCTTTTTTCTAGTTTCCGGACAACAGTGTCAAACAAAAACAAAAAAGAAATATGGCAAAGCATAGCCATGAAAATGGCAGCATCTACTTCCTGCCCACTGAGACAGTGGGACATTGTTCGAAAAAAGTGTCACGATTTTGCCAGCGCTACCAAAGCGAGAGGCGCTGCAGTCCGGAGAGACCAGGAAAGAACAGGTGGAGGGCCCAGCTCTGTGCCTGCACTGAGCCCCGATGAGGAAAAGGCCCTGGCAATCCTAGGAAAAGCGGTCTCACAGGGTATCTAGGGGGGATAGATCTGAGAGCAGGTGCGCATACCACTCCATGCTCTCAGAGCACACTATCGTTACCCCCTCGCACCAACACACCCTCTTCCCCCGCCAGCAGCGGCAGTGCTTCTCCAGCACTGGCGTCACCACACCTGTCCACACCTTCACTAGCCTCCACTGAGGTCGCACAGCACCAGCAATCCGGGAGGGGCTCCAGAAGGCGTCCTCCTTTCCGTTGCGACTGTAGTGAAGAGCTGCTGAAGCTTGAAAAATAGAAGCTAGAAGTTCTGTGGGGAATCGAGCAAGAGCTACAAGAGGCAAACAACCTCGCTCGGACCACGCTGGAGGTGAAGAAGGCAAAGCTTCAGATTATGGAGAAGCAGTATGCTTTGGCTGAAGCACAATTTCAATGCCCATCAATTTCCGTTCCAAAAATAATGCCAGGTTGGTGTGTATGATGTTTGGTAGAGTCCCGTGTGTGTGTGTGTGTTGTGTTTTTTTATTCTAAAAATTTGATTACGTTACAGATGAACCATCGGCAACCCAGTGATGGGCTCCAGGAAACCAGTCTTTCCACATTTTTACGCTTCAGTCATGTGCATTTTCAGTGTTTCTTTTCAAATAAACACCTGATTAATTGCAAACTTGCTGTCATCGATGTTGGCTTTGCAGAGCATCTTTATTGTGAACAAATATCCTTTCTCAAGCCCGATCTCATTGAAAGTGTGTGTAAGTGGCACAAATTTACATTAGTTTTCATTGGAGGTGTTATTTATACTCAGAAATGGCCTTTTGTGTGCATATGACAAATTTGTTCATGTACATATAATAAGTCCTTACCCACATCACCAATTTTAACCAAGAAGTTAACACTGCGTATCATAAGCACTCAAAAAGTAATTTCTGCATACAAATGTCACACACATATGCTATAGTAGGTTCACAGCGCTAGGAGATTGGGTAGGTATTCTGACACCACCTTTTGACGAATTATACATTTAGATTAGCTACAACTGCAGTGGGGACCACTGTAAAGGACCTTTAAAGAGGGAGCCATCGGATAAGTAAGAGCGTGAAAAATAAGGTGATGACTGTGGGGGGTTTACGCATCCAGGTGAAAGGACTTTACAAATGGCTCTGGGTACAGATGAGAAATGAACTGTGTGCACTGGAGGGGGAAATAAATGTGTACGTACACAAATAAAGGGGGATGCTGTGTGGTGGATTAAAAACAGAAATTGGGTGCAAAAATACATTAACCAAAAACAGTGAATGATTTGGTGCTTCGTTTGCACACCAGCTGCACGTAGGGCATCTCTTAGTTGAGGTGGGTTGTGGAAAGTTTCCTTCTCCTCCACCTCGTCTGGCAAAGCTGCACCTCCAGTGACTGCAATGTTGTGTAGCATGGCTGTAACTACTACTACTTTACAACATCTTTGTGGCTTCAGACGCAATCCTCCAGCTGATTTATGAAGGCACCGGACGCGCATCTTCCAGCACCCAATCGAGCACTCCACCAAGTTGCGGGTACGGATGTGTGCAGTGTTGTAACTGTGCTCAGCCTGCGTGGTGGGGTTGGTGACTGGATTTAGAAGATAGGTTCTCAGGGGGTAGCCTCTGTCTCCTAAAAAAATGCTCTGCCCAAAAACTCCTCTTTCTGCGTCTTGACCCGACGCTGAATTGGCTCACACAAAGCTGTCGTGTGTGCTACCAGGCCACTTTGCCACCACATTAGTAAACATCCCCCTGTGGTCCACTACCACCTGGACATTGATGGCCGCGAAGCGCTTGCGACAAATGAAGGCCTGGTCGAGCGCTGATGGGTTGGCGATGGGGATAAGTGTCCCGTCCACAAGGCCAATTACTCGCGGGACACCCGCAATGGAATGGAAGCCTTGATGTGCCTCCATCACTTCTTGCCTGGTGAAAGGCATACGTATATAATTGATGGCGTGACGGAGTAGGATGTTTGTGATGGAGTGAACGCACTGCCACACCGAGGTCTTACTCAGCCTATATCCATCCCCAACCCCAACCAATTCTGCTCATTTTTGCAGAATTGTACCTTCTGACATGGTAGCCAGAGGACTAAAGTTTTCTCTTATGAAATAGTGTACTGCGCGGACACAGCCATCTTTGATTTAGGACCACTATTCGCTGTCTCGCTGCCATAGTTTGACCAAACTCCCCATCACACTCATTCCCTTTAAATAGACTCCTAATTTTGTGCTGCCTAATGGTTTGCCAGCCGATGTGCCTTTGTATATTATAATGGAAAAACTAATCAGTATAATGACAGTTTTATTCTTTGCATAAAAACACTTCAATTAATTGAACACTGGGTGTATTACAACTTTAGAATTGTAATATTTATTTGGTTCTGCACTTTTTCTTGCCACAGAATTACAATCGTATCGACTGAAATGTGAAGATGCTTTTTGCACAGTGGTGACCACTAGCATAGTGAACTGTGAACAGTGATAAGATATAGCTAAGAGTGGTCCAGACTAACCTTACGAACGAAAGACTTACAGAAAGTATACTTAACTAAGAACATTTCGGGAAACACGTATTAATGTCAAGGTACAACTTAAGGTATAACTTATGAACAATGTAGCGTTAAGAAGGTTTCGGGAAACAAAGCCCTGGGCAGTTGGAGTTGACAGATTTCCACAATTTCCACTTCGGGAATGAAGCAAGATACCAAACCTCTATTTGGTCACCATTTACTCTCATTTCTGTCTAGGAGAGACAATTGAGAAACTCTCCCTCTGACACGAGAACATTCGGAATTGGTCGAAACAAACCAATTCTTCTCTTTAAAAACCATGAAATAAAGCTTTCCTTTTGGACACAGGGTGTACCATGCGAGACGAATTGGATCTGCACAAATTCTCGTTGCCTTTTGCTGGCACGTTTGTCCCATCAGCACTCCTCTTGGTTTCTATCCAGTCTCGCATGACTCAGCCCCCAAATACATGTAGCAAAACACTCCCTTTTTCAGAGACTACCATGGTGTGACAATCCAGGGCATGGTTTGTCGGCACTGGAGGCCATCCAACCCATATCACTGACTGTCGCAAGCAGGAACAACAGAGTGCCATAGACTGAGTGGTGTCACTTCCTGTCAGAAGGCCAGGAGAGAAGAGCATGGAGACTGTAGGCATTTCATGAGTGTCTGTAAACAGACGAAAATACCTGTTATGTTACTCGGAAAAGGTCTAGGGAGCATAGCATGCTAATGTTGAAGTAAACTACTGAGACGCCATAGGCCATTTAGCACTGAGGTAAAAAGGATGCTGTCAACCTGGGTTGCACTGATGGAAATCACAGCGTACTCAGGTAGTTGACTGAGTAATGAAGCCTATGACTGAGACCATTTGACAGATTTGCACCTAAACTCTCTTTTTTTTTGTTGATAAATTTAGTTTAATGCCATAACATCTGCCACCTTGTCTTCTGAAGGTTTGGTTGTTTGTGATATTCTTAATCTACTTGTAAAGACACATGCTATGAGTCTCAGCTTCATGCACAAATAATTAAATAGCATCTGGTCTGATATGCTTTGTCAACAGTGCTCGCGCCTTATTGCGGCCAAAGTTGCTTGTGTCATAATATTGGGTCTGAGCTGGACCTTGAAGTGTAAATGAAGTCAAATATACATACTTTGGTATATGTTATGTTTAATTTTAATCCGAAAGGAAAAAAAGAAAACTACACACTGCTTACTAATTTATTTATTTTCACTTCATTACTTTTTATACTTTGCATGAATTATTACTTGGAAAAGTGTAAAACAAGGTTTTACTTGAGGGCCAATAATGTGACATTGTGTTTGTTAAATTTGGTCCTATTTAACATTTAAAATAAATTGATATTTTCATGAGCATAGATTAGGAGAGATGTGTTATTTTCTTTCAACAAGATTTGTTCAGAATTTGTAATATTTTTGTAGGTTATACCAGTACAAGTTTTTGTCTATAATTTGTCTTGTTCATTTAAAAGATTTGTTGAAAAACACAGTTTAATAATACTGTTCACAAATGAAACAGTACCAGTCTGTATAATTTGTCTATAAAAATAACATCTGTGTTTTTAAACAAATCCTTTGAGTCGTTCACAGCAGAACAATTGTGAACAATAAGTTCATTTAAAATATTCACTCAAAAACCCTGTTTTAAGATATTATTGAAATGCAACAGTACTAGTTGAAATCTGTAATCTTTGCGTGTGGCCACTCAGTCCTTCTGCCATGTTGTTTTGAGCCAATCACATGTGACTAATTACTCTCTAGCCTTGGGAAAAAACATCATGACAACACTGACTGGATGACGGCACCACATGCAGGAACACACAATCCCAAGCCTGCTTTTGTGAGCTGTGACACCAAATGCAACATTAACTTAAGAATAGTCCATTTCTTGCTTTTAAGAGCCATTATATTATATACAGTATAATGAAAGATTAGCGATCATAGCATTTATTTTATCAGAATGTATGCCTACTTTTGAATGGTAGCCAACAGAGAAAGATGCTTTTTTGCAACCAAACAATGCAGTTAGGGCATCTACCAGCAGGGGCTAATGAGGTCATGCAGCCAAACCTTGACGCCTTGGTGGCAACTCTGCTGCCTTCCCAAAGATGGATTTGTCCCGGGCTTCAATCATAGCTCTCACTGTAGTACTTTCATGTAGATCAACACTGCCTCAGAGGGACTCCGATGGAACTGCAGACCAAGGCTTCTCTCTCATTCTCTCCCTTGTGGTGCACTGCACTGGGAGATGTCACAGAGAGACATGCTGAGCGGGGGAGAGAGAGAGAGCGAGAAAGAGTCATGAATCAGCACACGAGCCAGCCGCTCGCACGGGAAGCCTTCAAAGACGAACGAACGGACTGCAAGTGCTCACTGAACTTATGATGTGCTTTTGAGCTATATATCAAAAACACACTGAAACACTGTGAGTCAAAACTGAGATGGATGAGGAGAAAGGTGGATCAATATGGAAAAAAAATGCCTTATGGATTCTATACATGACATGAGATGGATGACTGACACAAGAAACTTGAGGTGGGGCCTGCTTAGATGAATCATAGAAGATTGTGAAAATTATACGTTTCAAAATCTTCTGTCAATCAATCGCAATGAGAAACTAAATATTAATGATGCATGAATGCTACCTGCCGATATCATTTGTGCACATACTTGTAAACCGGGCAAACATTTCAAACCATATATATATTAAAATATATTCAAAATAAATAGATAAATAAATACTATGTCGAAATTGTTTTAAAATAATATAATAAATGACATATTTAAAGTATATTCTTTTTTTAGGTGAGACTTTTGCACCAGATCTATTTTCTATGGTAATCCATTTAAAATCATATATATTAAAATTTAATTCATTAAATAAAATGATTATACTGCCTATTGTTCTTTTTTGAGCTGATTTTTCTCCTAAATTATTTTCTGTCGTAATCAACTTTATGACACAAATGCTGTTGATACAATTTAACTTTCTGAACCCGAATACTCCTCTAATAGACTCAAATGCTAATGCTAACTGCAGGCGAGTCTGTTAGCTTTTATTTTGAGTCAATCTAAATGTAATTCCGATCGATTTCTACAGCCATGGTCAACAAACTCTGTTGAGAATTATTCAACAATGGTTGAGGTAAAAAGAAATTCCCTTTTTTTCATGTAGCTCTTGTGATTGTGCTACGCTAGTACCTAATTCGTAGGGAGAGCGGCATACTTGAAACATCATATCGGGTTACGGTTGAATTCTTGTTCCTGTCTCTTTCTGACCTTTAGCTCTAATCTCCCCTTCAGCTCGACATGTTCGTCTGAGATGTTGATGCGGCGGTCTGCTTCAGAGAGGGATCAAATCCAATTCACTCTATTTAGCATGATCCCATTTGCAATTGTAACGTCGACCAGAGTGTTTTAGGATTTGCCCAGATGTCAGGAATAAAAGAAGGAAAATAATACTCATAGACGAGAGTTGGTGATCCCATACGTCTTTATACGTAGCTTCAAATTATCCTCGCACTCTCCGCATACATGGGGGAGAGTGGGGGGAAGATTACAAGACACACTTTGGCAGAATTACAAATAAAAATAATAAAAGAATCAGGATGCTTTCTGGAGCAGAGTATACTAGATACTGTCCGCTATATCACCAGCGCAAACGTTACCCAGGCACACCCACCTAGACAACGCATGACATCACAGGAGGTGCCTTAAAGGTACATAACAAATTAGGTGGCCGTTACACAATGCTTAGCTAAGTTCAAATACAAAGTTGTGTAGCCTTTTTTACATGTTTAACCAGCAGTTTTGTGGTACTTTATAATACTATGGTGGCCTATTTTAAATACAAAATGGGAGAATCTCACAAAACCTGTCAACCTGGGTCATATTTCATCATTGACATCATATATTTTATTCATTAACTTACCCAAAAAGTGTAAACACTGTGGAACTCAGCATAAACTTATTTGAACGTCCTGACCAGCCTGACACAGCAACAGTTGCTCGACCACTGGCATGAGTTTAGGGCGGAGCTAGCAACCAATAGAGCTATGGAAGTCAGTTTCCGCCACTGATTAAAAAATTCAAAAAGGTAATTACAACTTTTTATCTCACAAGTCTGACTTTTTCGGACAATAGCGAGTTTTCTCGCAATTCGGAGAAAAAAGTTATAATTGCGGCTTTTTTTCTTAGAATTGGTGAATTTACATCTTGCAATTCTGACTTTATAACTTGCACATTTTTCACAGTTCTGAGAATGTAAACTCGCATTGCAATTGCATTCAGTGGCGGAAATGGGCTTCCATATATAGCAGAAGGAAACCTGGTTGGGGGGAAAAATTGCAATTTTTTGCAAAAAATTGTTTGGTGACACGTGCAGAAATTACACACTCTACAGTATTTTTACATAACACAGCACTACATAATGGTATTTTTAGTGTAAAATACTTTAGCATTCTTTAAAAAATGTGACTTGAAAATGTTTTCCAATGTCTCTCTACTAAAATATCAGCATATGTTGAAACTTTGAGTGGATGATGTGTTTTTCTATGCAAGTGTCTTTGTGTGAAGCATTTTTTTTTGTTGTTGTTGCTGTTGTGTAGTATTTTCGTCTGATGCTTGCATTTGCCTGTTTCATCATAAACACTTCACAGGGGCTAAGCCAGAGTAATGTAGCCTGCATTATTTATCTAGGTCTCGGGCGTATACTGCTCCATGCTGATTTCCCAGTGACATTTCAAGACAGAGAAGGAAATAAAGAGAGATACTGTGGGACAAACAGTAAGAGATAGCTTAAGAAGCAACAAATCACTCAGCATGAGGAAAGCCCCTTCGGATGGCAGATTCAGCAGCCATCTTGATCAGCGACGTCATTTTACCTGCACAACACCTGACAGAGCACATCAAAGCACACTCTTGATTCAAACTAAACATACCAACATGTCATCCGGCAGCCATCAAAACGGCCTCAAACACATTTTCACATACTTCTCCTTCAAATGACAGGTAAACACACATGCGGGTGCTCTAACACTTACAGATGATGTTGAAATCAAGATGAAGAGGTGTGAGAGAGGTAGGGTGTCAGTCTACCATTCTACCTCAGGAAAAAAAATTGAGGTTGCTGAACGTCTTGTCTCAGCCTTTCTCTTTTCGTAACTCACATGCTCTCTCACTCACTCGCTTCCTCGTTCTCCCTCTTTCATCTGTCAGAGCTAATGAACAGATGTTGCAGGGCTGTTGAATGTAGGATGACGGACTGTGCCTCTGGCGGCCGAAGCCAGCTGGGGAAAGAGAGAGAGCGAGAATGAGAGACTTTTATAATTTCTCAGCCATCCAGACCATATTAATACGTAAAAGGCAGATCCATGATACAATTGCACCATTTTTATGAGCATTCGTGTACATTTAAAGGGACAGTGCACTAAAAATAAAAATTTGAGTCGTCATTTTCACATTCAAATCATTCTAAACCCATTTGAATTTATTTCTTCTATTGGTAAAGTTTACTGTAGAAAAAACATTCTGGATATTTCTTTCCATATTTTGAACATTTCCATTTTTCCATATCATGATAGTTAATAGGGACTGCAACTGTCAAGCTCCAAAATTTACCAAAAGATATCATACAAGTAGTTAATTGGTTGGTTTGCTAAGTCTTTGGAACTCATTCAATATCTATGCAAAAGCAGTATACCAAAAAATTTGTAAGTAGTAGTAACTAAATGAAAATATCACTATCAACTGTAGATTTTAAATGAAATATGGCCCGCCATTGACATCAATGACATTTAGTCACTAGACACACAATAACCAATATCAACTACTGTTAAATGTCACACAAATATTTTATACTTTTATGGTGCTTTTTGTTTGGACATTTTGGAGCTTTACAAACCCAGTTCCCATTTCAAGGAAGCTTATTTCCACCAAAAGTGGCATTTTATCTCACAATTCAGATTTATTTCAATGAAATTGCAAGTTTACATCTCACAATTCAGACCGTTTTTGTCAGAATTGTGAGTATATATCTCACAATTACGAGTTATAAACAATTCGTAAATATGTTTTCTCAGAATTGCAAAAAAAAAAAAAAAGTCAGAATTGTGTAATAAGAAGTCGCATTCAAATATTTCATATTTTATTCCATGGCGGAAATAAGCTACCATTCACTTCCATTGCATGGTTAAAAAAAAACCTTTTCTTTAAAAAAAAAAAAAGATCTTTAAAAATTCACATAAATACATATGGAAGAAAAATAAAAGAAAATAAGAATTAAAAAAATGAAAGAAAAACAAAAATGCAGTAATCCACAATTAAAGTAAATAAATAAACAAACAAAAACAAAAAAGGCTAGAAGATAATTAAGTTACCTGAGAAAAACCATAGAATTTCACCCCATCATTCCAGCAAATTTTACAATCCATCTCTCTTCATGGTGGTGTCCTACATCACAGCTGGGACCCATGTCCCCTGCTCTTTCTCCAGGGGAAGGTGGAGCACCGCCAGCCACCCCATCGTCAGAAAGGTCAAGAGAATGCAAGAACCTGCAATGCCTGCTCAGGTTTAGCTGGGCCAAATGTTCTCGCATCCTGTGCTACTTCAAAAATGCACTTGAAGCATGTTCAGAGATCACTGACCCTGCCAGTTTTTCTTGACCCCTGTTGGCTCAGATCTTGTTGTCTCCATAGACGAGCTTCCGAGCTGTCTCATTTATATTTCGCACATGAAAGAGTAATCGTGCCACACACATTCCTATTTTCTCCATCGTACAGTATGGAGAAATTATCTCTGGAAATGAAATGAAAACAGATTGAGATGTTGTAAACTCGCGGTTGTGTTGCATTTGTCATTATGAGCACCGTCTCTTCTCAGGGCCCTCCTGCCACCGAGAGGTCAGTTCAATTAGTTCTCACTCTCGAGAGCTCAAGACTAGTTTCTGCCGAGCTCTGGGACTAACACATTTGAGGACGTGTTGAATTTCACGCACGTCACACACCGATAATCAAATGTTCCAACACCCACACTTCCAATCTGGCTTTCTGTTATGTTCAATTAAATTACTAACTACCTACGGATTTGCTATTTATTTATTTATGCATGTATGTATGTGTTCATTTATTTGCTTTACAGTTGTTACTCACTTCCTGCCATTTCTTACTTCAAGCAAAGCTTTCCGTTTAAAGAGTCGACATGAAATCAAAACTGACCTTATTTACTTTACTGCTCACACTGTTGCTCTGACTCTGCATGATTCATCAGTGCATATTGCTCCAAAGAAAAAGTGCCTGTCTTTGTAATCTTTCATCAAAATGCAATAATTTACTTAATTTAGCCTGAAATTACTTTCCTCTTGTGGTGATGTCAGCAAGGCCTGATTTCTTTAACCCCGCCCCTCCTGTAATATATAGACTACGCCCAGCTTGCTGTACTGATCTGATGAGGAACGCAATCAGATCAAATCAATTTGGAAATATGTCACATTATAGAACTAAACAGCTTGTGAGGGTCACTTTGTTTTTAATTTAAAACCATTGTTTTTGAATTGGAGAGAATTAGGAAAGATGCTGTGCAGTTGTGTTGTAGTTGGTATTTGCTACTACTTTGTCGACTTGAGGTTGTCTGGCTCTGACTTATCATTTATTTCTAATAATTTGATTCATCATTCTGGTAAGTTTGTGACAGGATACAGCCATCATAAGATATCCAGTGTAGCACCAGTATGGTTGTGACTTGTCTTCCAGAAGAGAGGGAAAGAAACAGACCAGTAGAGGACAAAAACATCAGCAGTTCAGCAAATCATATTAGGAACAGTTTAATTTGTCCTCTGTGTTGGCAGATTCACATTAACATGAACACAAAATTGACCATCATTACTTACATAATATACTGTATATTTTTGTGTTGTTCATCATTTCACATTACACTAAGGGAAAAAAATGTCCGTCTTTATAATCAAAGATTGTTTTGCTGTTTAGCCATCTAGGGATAAAAAATAATTTTCCACTAACGTACATTAAAAAAAATCTCTATATATTCTGAGGAAAAAGTTTTTCTTGAATATGTACAACTATAATATCAGTACAACTTTCATTTAGAAAAAAAAAATACGGTCATCTAACGCTCTAATAATGTTGTGATCCCTAAATTGTGTTTAGCACTTCAATTAAAATAATTGTATGTTTTATTTTTAACTTATTTTGAGAAAACAATATAGAATTGTAATGCTTGCATGCAATTTATTGGTTACTGGCCATTGCATAAAAATAAGGTTATTAGTGTAAGACCAGAATTTTGATCAAATGTATCCCTGGGTTATGTCAGATTAAGTAAATTTAACACAACTGTGTTTATAGGCATGGTGAGACTTCACCATCTTTCTGAAAGAGAGGACTATGCAATCTGCAGGTTAAGCTACATGGTGCTGATCCGATATCAGTATATCAAGACATTTCAAGCATTACTTACCTCCTCCTTTCCCTTTCAAGTCTCCAGAATACAAGAGAAACTTGACAGAGGGGAGTTTGCTCATGTCCCTAATTCCCAATTCAATATGAAATGCAATTGCTTTGTTTCGCATAGGGCTCCCAGGTCACCCCTCCTCTCACATCTGCAGAAAGAGTTTAGATGGACCCCCTCCCCTATTGTCGACGGTAGAGACAAGGGGATAGATATGGGAATACAGGGGGCAAGGTGGGCCGCTCTGGTATGGCGGCAAAGCCAAAATCCAGGTCAGGTGTCTGGGAAACACAATCTGTCTCATAGCAACAGGGTTTCTTCACAGGGACTGGCCAAGCACCTCAGATAAAATATCCTCCCTTTGCAACCTAAAATGCTTCTCTTTTCGAAGTGTAGGAGAGTGGTCAGGTTGAATTTATATCCTTCACTGACATGTAAACACGGAAGTTTGTTTATGGATGGGTCAAACATAGTATGTTGGTTCAAAGAACTGTGATTCATGTCTTGATGAATTGAAACTGTAACTCAAACTGAAGAATTGATTTCAGTAGGCCAGACATCTGATGTTCAGAAGGTCATGAGACAGATCCCCTGCGAAGATCTTGTCAACTAGACAGCCATCGGGACAAGACCACAGGAACCAGGCAAGTCCTCTGCACAATCTGACCTGTGTTGCAGCCTGGAATTAAACCACACCATGCTGGTTTTGTCTGGCCAGAGGAGAACTGGCCCCCCAACTGAGCCTGGTTTCTCCCAAGGTTTTTATTCTCCATTTCTGTCACCGATGGAGTTTCGGTTCCTTGCAACTGTATTCTTTGGCTTGCTTAAATGGGGACGCTTAATTTCTGGCAATATTGTCGGCTGGATTGCACAGACACTATTGAAAGAGAGCTGAACTGGATGACGACATCACTGAATCATCAATGAACTGACTTTAACTGAACAATTGACTGTTTGTTATTGCATTATTGACAAACTATTTTCCTGTTTGACACTGTAAAGCTGCTTTGACACAATCTGTATTGTATAAAGTGCTATATAAATAAAGGTGACTTGACTTGACTTAATGCTTTAAAAATAAATAAATAAATAACACCAAAGTGCACAGTATTTGTGGAAAGTGGCTTTCTTCTATGTTTTACCTCAATGGCAAAATATTTGTCTCAAAATCGTTTATAGACATTTTGAGACAAGAAAACAGCATAAGTGCACTCTGTGCTCAAGGTTAAACTAAAAGACTTCTATGAATAATCTTTAATCTCGTTCAAATACTGATTATAAAGCTCTCTGATAGATGTATAATGACCCAAAAGAAAACTAATTTATTTTTGGTTCATACTTGCATGATCTTGCTTTTGTGTTTCTAAGTAAAGCAAAAACAGTATGTTTCCGCCAACATACTGAGAATATCCATGTATTTTCATCTCTTTCTGTTGGAAGGGGAAAAACAGCTTTTGTAAGTTGCTCAATTTGTGGCTAGAAGGGTGAATGACCCAGCTTTTTTTCCATCATTCCATTTGTATCTGGAAAAATATAAACCACACATTTATATCTGCACAGTTCAGGTGAACAGCACTCTGAGCAGGACACAACAAGAAACGTATCCTTAGATACACTTACTGTTTTCATTGGGGCTACATTTGCTCATGGTCTGGTTCAGGTCAAGAAACCATCCATTGTCACTTATGTTGTCCATTCCATGAAAGCTTTTGTCTAAAAATGCCAGTTGTTCAAAACTCTGGGACGTGACTGAAAAGAAAGTGCTAATCTAAAACGCTGTAATCTGAGCGACTCCATAAGAACGGGCTTGGTTTAATGTTGTACGAGTATCACAGAAAGAATATGTCTTGAAATAAACAATGACATCTCAGAATGCATTAACAAGCTAGAGAGAATATGAGGTGCTAATCAAATATTTATACGCACATGCAAACAAACCGAGATGTACAGACAATAACCCCCTCCTGCTTCTTAACTTTAGCTGTTTTCAGAGGGCACATCACTGATAAGACTTTGGAGAGCGCTAATTCTTCCTGACAGAATGTGCCATCGAGCTATTTTTTTTTCCTTTTAGCTCCTCTGACCCTGATTATCGTCATTACTGCCCATGCAGCTGACAAGGAGACATTAAGGGATATCATTTTATATTAAACCACGTATGGCAAGAGCCTAGATATTTTACACTTTAATTATCATTGAGAATGTGAACGAGGTTGAGAATCCAAGGGATGAAGTGTTACTCAGCGGTGTAATAAATACACCGAGGCAAGTTGAAGTAGAACCCATGTGAAGTTTTAATTCCAAATAAAAAAACTAAACAGACCATAACTTGACTTGGTACATGAACAAACTCACCTAACAGTGGTTACTCAAACAAAGCTAGACAACAGATAATGAAATATGAGGGCTACATATACACAAGGACTAATGACTGAACAAGACACACCTGAGAACAATCAAATGATAAACCAATGAGAACACAAGACACATGACTACAAAAACCAATTAGAACAAGACACATCAACAAGACAAAACCGAGCGTGATAAGTGGTAAGAGTTCAAATACATACAATCCACAGTTATATTGTGTGAAAAGATAAACACACATATATATATATATATATATATAGTTCAGTCATGAAACTCTAGATGGCGCAGGTAACTAGTTGTTAATGTAACCGATGATATTCAGAGAGTTAAACGACTTGGCACAGCTGATTGGTTCATGCTGAATATGCACCCAATGAGCTTACTGCCTTGCATTTAAATGGCTGGCTAGAATTCACTAGAGATTCCTGCAGAGTGCTTTCAGAGTTTCTCTGAAATCCTCCACCTTCCCCAGCTCCAACTGTATAGATCTGCTATGGGTTATTTTTATGCTATTTGTGCAGCAGCAGTGTGTCTTAAATACTCACGGCACCGTATCTCCATATGCATTGTCAGTAGCAAGTTCCTGTACTTGCTTGAAGCATCAGCATTAATCTACAACTACAGCAATAACCAACAGCAGCAGCAATTCAGCAGCAGCGTAGCAGATCAATTCCACCAAGACCAAATACATTAACACTGTCATATCCATCACCATGCTAAAAATGCTTCAGAGAGTTGTCAAGGTTTATATACAGTATATATATATATATATTATATATATTATATATATATATATATTATATTTATATATACAGTGGGTACGGAAAGTTCAGACCCCCTTAAATTTTTCACTCATATTGCAGCCATTTGCTAAAATCATTAAAGTTAATTTTTTTTCTCATTAATGTACACACAGCACCCCATATTGACAGAAAAACACAGAATTTTTGCAGATTTATTAAAAAAGAAAAACTGAAATATCCAATGGTCCTAAGTATGCTGTGCCACTCATATATTAATAAGGTGCTGTCATTCTTTTGATCAGCCTTGAGATGGTTCTCACCTCATTTGAGTCCAGCTGTGTTTGATTATACTGATTAAACTTGATTAGGAAAGCCGCACACCTGTCTATATAAGACCTTACAACTCACAGTGCATGTCAGAACAAATGAGAATCATGATGTCAAAGGAACTGCCTGAAGAGCTCAAAGACAGAATTGTGGCAAGGCACAGATATGGCCAAGGTTACAAAAAAAAATTCTTCTGCACTTAAGGTTCCTAAGAGCACAATAGCCTCCATAATCCTTAAATGGAAGACGTTGGGGATGACCAGAACCCTTCCTAGAGCTGGCCGTCTTGCCAAACTGAGCTATCGTGGGAGAAGAGCATTGGTGAGAGAGGTAAAGAAGAACTCAAAGATCACTGTGGCTGAGCTCCAGACATGCAGTCGGGAGATGGGAGAAAGTTGTAGAAAGTCAACCATCTCTGCAGCCCTCCACCAGTCGGGGCTTGATGGCAGAGTGGCCCGACAGAAGCCTCACCTCAGTGCAAGACACATGAAAGCCCACATGGAGTTTGCTAAAAAAAAAACACCTGAAGGACTCCAAGATGGTTGAGAAATAAGATTCTCTGGTCTGGTGAGACCAAGAAAGAACTTTTTGGCCTTAATTCTAAGCAATATGTGTGGAGAAAACCAGTCACTACTCATCACCTGTCCAATACAGTCCCAAAAATGAAGCATGGTGGTGGCAGCATCATGATGTGGGGGTGTTTTTCAGCTGCAGGGACAGGACAACTGGTTGCAATCGAGGGAAAAATGAATGCGGCCAAGCACAGGGATATCCGGGACGAAAAACCTTCTCCAGATTGCTCAGGACCTCAGACTGGGCCGAAGGTTACCTTCCAACAAGACAATGACCCTAAGAACACAGCTAAAATAACGAACGAAGGAGTGGCTTCACAACAACTATGTGACTGTTCTTGAATGGCCCAGCCAGAGCCCTGACTTAAACCAATTGAGCATCTCTGGAGAGACCTAAAATGTCTGTCCACCAACGTTTACCATCCAAAGCTGACAGAACTGGAGAGGATATGCAAGGAGGAATGGCAGAGGATCACCAAATCCAGGTTTGAAAAACTTGTTGCATCTTTCCCAAAAAAACTCATGACTGTATTAGATCAAAAGGGTGCTTCTAAATACTGAGCAAAGGGTCTGAATACTTAGGACACCCTGTGATATTTCAGTTTTTTTAATAAATCTGCAAAAATGTTAAAAATTCTGTGTTTTTCTGTCAATAGGGGTGCTGTGTGTACATGAGGAAAAATAAATAAATTAAATGATTTTAGCAAATGGCTGCAAAATAACAAGAGTGAAAATTTAAGGGGGTCTGAATACTTTCCGTACCACTGTATATTTATAAATCAACAAACACTCCACAATATTACAATAGCATACAAATTTCACTCTGTGAAAAATATAAGCTCAACAAGCTATTTCCGCTCAATTTGACTCTTCACTTTTTTATATACACTATATATTGTAATAACAATAAATATAAATAAAAATAACCATAAATATTACACAGTAATGAAGTATAACAGGGCACTACATAACAGACAGGTATCTTATGTAGCGAGAATGAATGCCATTACTAAAGAAAGAAACCCAATTAACAATTGCGCAACACATCATCTGTAACGTTAGCTGAAGCATTAACCTAACAAAATGATACAAATACAGCCCATCCAATGTTCTTACAGACATTTATTCACCCAAACGCATTTATACCTTACAGATAGCATTGGTATAAAACAAATAAGGTGATTGCATGTGTTTTAAAGTTGACCTAACAATTGAATGTTCTATTAATGCTTTATTTAGTCTTGGGAGGAAAACACTGGTTAGCACAGCTTTACTAGGAAAGAGAGCAAGTAACATTAAAATAATTCATACAAGACGATGAAGAAAAGTGTATAGATGTGTTTTAACGTACCTCTGTGACTCTCATCTCCCCGCTGGTCTGCCTCTGCCAGCGGCGCTGAGGCCGGAGGAAAAGACCGCTAATACAGCTCCACTCGGGAAACTGAGATATTCTTACAGAAACTTAAACCTGGCTTTATATCGCGCAAATAACATCAGCATACAACGCATCAAGCGATAGAGTCAAAAATGAAAATTAACCTACCATACTTTAGTGGTTTTTTATCTTCATGAGTCTTTCACAGAGCCGGTGGTGAGGAGGTGTGTGGTTGTTTTTCCGCAGTCATTAGGACTACTGTTTTTAGATTGACTAAATATAGTAGGCAAATATTTTTTCAAAATGCACTGAAAATCTAAACCTGAGAAACAGAAATAAAAGTTTTACTAAGTTTTAATAAAATGATTTACAGTGATGCTGTTTGCTAGCTAGTATGCTGACGTGATAGTTTAGCCAGCTAGAGGGCCTGGTGCTGCCACTCGAAATCTGATGGTGTAAGCAACAGTTTCATTGCCATTGATTTAAGCTAACAGACGCCTGCACTGTGGATTCTGAAGGCCTTAAGGCAGATTTCTTTGACCCTGGCAACACGATTGCTGAAATATGATTGGATAAAAGCTCTAATATAAACATACACTGCTGGAAGCAGTGCAACCAAGAGAAAAGCTATGAAATGAAGAGAATAGACTATTGGAAATAATTTAATACACATTCATGGAAAAATATATTAAAACTAAATCAGTGATTCTGATAATGTTTAGGCCAGCAGAGAAGGCTTTGCTTGCCCTGACGGCCCACCACTGATATAAACCCTGTGTATCTGAATTTCCCTTGTCCGGAATTGTTCGTCTCACCCCAGTGCTACATGTGCTTTCCTGGTGTTCTGTTCATTAAAGTTATGTTATTGTTCTCCTACGTCTCCGTGTCTCCTCGCTCCAGCACAGTTGGCACGTGTGACAGAATTCCGGACCTAAACAAGATGACTACGGCTGAAGACAGGCGTCTGCGGCAGGTGGTCAGGAGTTGGAGAGGTATGAAGAGGAGTTCCTAGAGCTCTCCAACCTGGTGAGCTGGTTCAACGCCGCTCTCGGTGTCTGTTTTTGGCTGGGGCTGGATGATGACGTAATCGGCTGCAATCTTCCCACATACAGTTTTCCCCTGATCGAGTTGGTTAATAATGTCCTTTATTTAAATGGAGTTGATCTTGAAGTAGAAAAGGTTCAGAGCGATCATCATCCAGTCCCTCCCGAAAACCACCGGGCCTCGCCAGCTCACCCCTCGCCAGGACCCTCCACATATCTGGCCAAATGTTCCGACCACCCATCTCCTCCCAGCACCATCTCTGTCCTCAGCCCAGAAACGCCGGCCGCTCAGTCAGACAAGTATGCGGTCGCCGTGTCAAGTCCGCCAGCCGCGGCTCACTCAAGTACGCGGCATTCCCGAGTCAGGCCCGCCAACCGCTACGAGTAAGCCCGCGGGTCCAAGTCACCCCTAAACCTTAAGAGGGGGATGAGGAGGAAAAGACAGCTAGAAGCCCTCATCCTAGCCTCCTAGTCGGCTCCAGCCCCAGAGTTCGCTCCAGTGTTGGCTCCTGATCCCCAATTAAGCCCAGGGAGAACTCCAGTCCCCGAGTTCAGCCCGATAAGGGCATCAGAGCCGTTATGCTCTCCAAGTATTTTTTGGCGGGGGGGGGGGTAGTAGGGCTATAGCCATTAGAGGCTGGGGCGGGGTCTGGTGCACCGCGGCCCGGCAGAATGCTCCGCCATGGCTTCTGAATTGTCTGCTCGCTATGGCTTATGGAGTTCCCTATTCTGCCATGGCCTCCTGAACTGTCTGCTCCTCCATGGCATCCTGAACTGTCTGCTCCGTCATGGCCTCCTGAACTGTCTGCTCCGTCATGGCTCCTAGTCTGCCTGATCCGCTATGGATGCCCCAATAATAACGGTTTATGATCGGCGTGGATCCCCGGAGGTCTAGGCTTGCCGCGATAGACGGTGCTGACGGTGATACCGGTGTTAAGCCGCAACACCGGTTATGTCACTTGCCCACCGCGTCACCGACCCCCACCGTCGTTTTGATTTTTTTATAGTAATAAAAATAATTTAGTTCAGTAAAAGAACAGATTACTACAATTAAAAACTGAAAGCGGTTGCTCAATGCAGCGTGCCGAACGACAGACGCATAGATCAGATTTCATTTCTCCAGTGAGGAGTTTTTTTTCTTCTTTTTTCTTTTGTAGTCGAGCTGACTGACAAGAAGAGTGAGGTGAGACAGAAAATACGATCGCGGATGATTTAGTTTCGAAACAAAATGCAAAAGCGCCTGTTTGGCAATATTTTGGATTTTGAAAAGCCTGTTGACTTTTGCCGTTTATCTAAGGTGATTTTGGAAGTTTTTTTAAAACATTCGTTTCTTATTTAATTGGTTCCACATTATTTGCTGATTTTTACTTTTAAACTTTGCGTCAGTTATTTATTTTATTTGACATCAAGGTGTATGCTGTGCCTCCAAGCTTTCTTACTCGTTTTGCTAATAAACGTTACAAACGTTTCTTATTTATTTGGTTATATATACATGTTTACTTAGCCTATTTCCAGTTTTGTATACCTACACTGTAAAACCCGACAAGTTAGGTTAACTCAAACCGTTTGAGGAAACCGATTGCCTTAAACCATTTAAGTTTTGAAACCAATATATATGAGTACTGCTAACTTTAAAATATAAGTGCACATGACTCAATATTTATGTGTTGATTTAGTCAATAAATCAGAGTACTGGTAACTTAAAAGTTTTAAGTTCAGTAAACAAACCTTATGAGTTCAATTAACAAAATGTAATTGAGATCAAACAACTTAACTCAGTTCAAATAGCTACTCAAATGGTTTAAGGAAACCAAATGCCTTAAATGGTTCAAGTTGACTGAACTCACAATAATAAAGTTACATAAGACTAAGCAAAAACTAACATTTGTATAAAGCAATGAGGACAGGACAAGGTTATTTTGAATAGTATTTATTGAAATAAAACATTAATTTCACTCAAAGTTTATCAACATGTGGGCTGTGCAGCACAACAAAATACAATATTAAAACAATGTTATCAAAAATACAATTTTCCATGGCATAAATCAACAATTCCTTTAATACTTGAACACTTAATTTAAAAAAAAATTCAACAACTGCTCTTTTAACATACTGTGCAAATTCATCTAAGTATTAAATTTAAGTACCGGTAACATGGTGGATTTCATAATACTAATTCAAAAGTTCATTTTTAAGTGCCAGCAATTTTGGCCTAGCCTTCCCGTCATCAAGTTTCAACAGTACCTTTTGTATGAATTAAAAAAAAACAATCAGCTTCTTGGGGTAGCTGATGTGAAGGGCATACAGTAGCCCAAAAAGCAGCACCAGTGAACTGACCCAGGATTTGGAAGAAATCACAACATCATCTTCAAGGACAATCAGAACATCTAGTGGGTTGAAAGGCAATATGCCCTCATCCTTCTTAACTGCAATGATGGCAACTGCTGCCTTTTGTGCCTGGTTGATCTCATCTCTCTAAATGCATGGAAATAATCTTTGTTAGAACATCTAAGTCTCTACATGTAAACAAAACAAACACACCCTAGTCAGGCCAGACACCATATTTAAATGTTCTTGAATGACAACAAAGTTGTAAAGAAGAGGCATACAGTCTGTTCAATGGTCTGTAATGTTATATATATATCTTATTTTGGTAAATTAACATTTTGCAGATTCTGCAAGGTGTATGTAAACTTTTGACCTCAAAAAAGTGTGTGTATATATATACAGTTGAGGTCAAATCAGTCTTTCATCTTAAGAATAAACATAAAAATATTTTAAATATATTCTCATCATTTTTTCAATCCAATGAAAGCCTAAGCAATCAATATTTTTCAAGCGTCTGTACAGCAAACCACATATAGAGTGGTTTACTCAAAATTATTGGATGAGACATCTGATGACACATTTTCTACTTAAGGCGCAAGAACACATATGGCATAATCAATGCACATCAAATCTACAGCAAATTAAATATGGTAAATGGAAGCTCAAGCTGACGTTTTGTTTTCATGTCAAGCAAGTGAATCTGAGATTTACCAGTTTACCATATTTGATGTGCTCTATGTATGTGCATTTGAATAAATAATAAATAAATTTTTAACGCTTGATAATAGATTGCCTACACTTTCAATGGACAGACAAAATAAATGGAGAAAGAATTTTAAAACTATTTAATTTTTGTTCCAAAGATCCAAGTCTTATGGACTTGGAATTGCATGAGGGTGAGTAAAATTTATTATATAACAATGATTTTTAAGAAAACTACCCTTTAAGATTACCTGAATGCTCAACTATTCAGCTTACTATTCCCAAAGCATTAATTTATGCTGATGTCAACTAAAAGGTAAAAATATTGCTAACTAAATATGAATAACACAGGCCTTATATTTGTCCTACCTTGTGGGTCTTGAAAACGTCTGAGGAGTCTTCCTTCAGATAAAGTAGTAGACCTGCCAGAACAAGAGTTAGAATGACATTGATGTCATCCTTGTCCTGAAAGACAAAACACAAAACTAGCAACTTGGACTTTAATTAGACTAAAATTTTTCTATTTTTTTGTTTATAATAGTAAAGTCAATGATGACCACAACTTCCATGACTCGACTGGTATTCTTATGAAGCAATGCTATCACTTTGAATGATGAACAGAGTGAAATTAAATAAAAATGGTGGAAATATATATTACATCAAACATCACTGGCTCTTGGGTGTTATGATGTCAGTCATGAGGTTTGTGAGAACCAATGAGGTTTGATGTTGGATTTGTGCTACCTTTTTTTTGTATGGACTGTGTATGCTTGAGTTAATCTTTTTTTTTTAGTTTGTTAAATTAATATGGTTAATGGGAATTCTACTTACTTGTTCATCATAGTCTCTGAACATTGCAGCCATCCGGTTGCCCCTGGCACCACCCTTCGCTGCCTTGGCTCTGAAAAGTTTCAGGAGCTGAGGAGTGTGCTTGTCCAGGTCAGTGTAGAAGGTATGCTGCAGATTTTGGTTTGTGATTCGATGAAATTCTGCAAGCACCTGCAACAATTATTAGAAAACACATTTAAATATACATACACACACAGCTGGTTATGTTAAAACACACACACACATATATTTATAGATATATAATATATATATATTATATATCTACTATATATATATCTGAAGATTGTATTGGCAAAAACTGATACATCTGTTTTTTTTTTTATTTTAGTTATCCTGTTTGTATTGTGTTGATTGTTTGAATGAGCTGTATTTTTTATTTTTGTTTTAACCTAATCAAAATAACCCAACTGCAGTTTGATTGAGAATAATTGGAATGCACAATGAAAAAACATGATTTTTGAGAATTGTTATAAACGTTATCTGTTTTTGCAAATGAACTCTTCATATATACAGTATATACAGTATATACTGTATATATATTACTTAAAGAGTAGAAAACCACTAATATATATAAAATAAAATTAGAATTCACAGTGATTTTTTACTCTTAATTAATCTTTAAAGGGATATTTCACCCAAAAATGAAAAATTCTGTCAATAATTACTCACCCTCACGTCGTTCCAAACCGGTAAGACCTCTGTTCGTCTTCAGAACACAAATTAAGATATTTCTGAAATAATCCGAGAGCTTTCAGACTCTTCATAGACAGCAAGAGTACTACCATAGGCAAGGCACAGAAATGTAGTAAAGACATCATTAAAATAGTCCACATGACACATCAGTGGTTCAACCGTAATTTTAATCTATGAGAATACTTTTTGTGCGCAAAAAAAAAAAAAACCATATGGTTTCTACACCACATGAATGCATCATGATACTCTCCTAATGGTAGCGAATATTAGGACCATGTGATATTCAGTTTTTGTTTTTTAATAATCTTGCAAAAAATGTCAACTCTGGGTTGTTTGTCAATATTGGGTGCTGTGTGTAAAGATTTATTAAAAAAGAAAACTGAAATGTCACATGGTCCTAAGTATTCTGACCCTTTGCTGTGACACTCATTTATTTAACTCAGTTGCTGTCCATTTCTTCTGATCATCCTGAGATGGTTCTACACCTTCATTTGATCCAGCTGTGTTTGATTATACTGATTGGATTGATTAGGAAAGCCACACACCTGTCTATATAAAGCCTTACAGCTCACAGTGCATGTCAGAGCAAATAGATCATGGAGGTCATCAAAGGAAACTGCCTGAAGAGCGCAGAGCCAGAATTGTGCACAGGAACAGCTCTGGCAGCTTACACAAACTTTCTGCGTGCATTAAGGTTCTAAGAGCACAGTGGCATACCATATCCTTAAGGGAAGAAGTTTGGGCGACAGAACCCTTCATAGAGCTGGACGTATGAGCCAAACTGAGCTATCGGGGGAGAAGATCCTTGGTGAGAGGGGTAAAGAAGAACCCAAAGATCACTGTGGCGGAGCTCCAGAGATGCAGTCGGGAGATAGTTGTAGAAAGTCAACCATCACTGCAAACCTCCACCAGTCGGGGCTTTATGGCAGAGTGGCCCGACGGAAGCCTCTCCTTAGTGCAAGACACATGAAAGCCCGTATTGAGTTTGCTAAAAAACACCTGAAGGAATCCAAGTTGGTGAGAAATAAGATTCTCTGGTCGGTTGAGGCCAAGATAGAACTTTTTGGCCTTATTTCTAAGCGGTATGTGTGGAGAAAACCAAGCACTGCTATTCACCTGTCCAATACAGTCCCAACAGTGAAGTTTGGTGGTGGCAGCATCATGCTGTGGGTTGTTTTTCAGCTGCAGGGACAGGACGGCTTGTTGCAATCGAGGGAAAGATGAATGAGGCCAAGTACAGGGATATCCTGGACGAAAACCCTTCTCCAGAGTGCTCAGGACCTCAAACTGGGCCGAAGGTTTACCTTCCAACAAGACAATGACCTAAGCACACAGCTAAAATAACGAAGGAACAACTCTGTGACTGTTCTTGAATGACCCAACCAGAGCCCTGACTTAAACCCAATTAAGCATCTCTGCAGAGACCTAAAAATGGCTGTCCACCAACGTTACCATCCAACCTGACAGAACTGGAGAGGATCTGCAAGGAGGAATGGCAGAGGATCCCAAATCCAGGTGTGAAAAACTTGTTGATTCTTTCCAAAAAAGACTCATGGCTGTATTAGATCAAAGGGGTGCTTCTACTAAATACTGAACAAAGGGTCTGAATACTTAGGACCATGTGATACTTCAGTTTTTCTTTTTTAATAAATCTTAATAAATTCTGTGTTTTTCTGTCAATAATGGGGTGCTGTGTGTACATTAATGAGGGAAAAATTTTTTTTAAATTATTTTAGCAAATGGCTGCAAGATAACAAAGAGTGAAAAATGTAGGGGGGTCTGAATACTTTCCGTACCCAATGTATATATAATACATATATTATGTCATGAATAAAACAAACTCACACAAATGTCATTGTAAGGCCAACTGACCAAATGGTATAGCAAATTTTAGTAGTTATTAACATTTAATATTTTAGGGGTTTTTTTCTGTGAAGCACAAATGCTTGATTTGAAAGCAAAACCGCAGCAAGTAGTTCTGTAATATATAAGTTAAACTTTATTTTTTTAAATGTTCAGAAAAAAAAATGTGTATATATATATATATATATATAGTGCTTTTTAATACTTTTTTTGGTTATTTTTGAGTTTGACAGTCATAGGCCTCAGTCACTTTAAATATATGGAGGAGCGTATTTTAAAAAGTTGTGCTCCACTGAAATTGTTTTTTTAACTCACAGTTTTGGGCCAATGTGAAAATGAGTAGATAATGACAGAAATATAATTTTTGAGTAAACAATTCCTTTAATGAAATGGTTTATTTATACAACTAATTTCCTCATTTTGACAAACAGAAAAAGCTTGAAGCACTGAAGATCACAAATAATAGGATTACAATTCCCATTTACCTGAGTTCCCTTTCGTGGGAACTTCGAACTGCATCCTCTAGAGGTCGCTATGGGGAATGCCTCGTCGTGACCCGTGTCTGAAGCATCATTGAAAAAACACCAACTCGTTGGTCTGCGACAGCCATGACGTCACTATTGGTGTGACTATAGTATAAATAGGCGCTGGGAGAACACATAATCCTCTTCTTCGTCTTCATTGACTGTTTGTTTGAAGCGTGCATTTCTGTGGAGAGCGATATCTATTCATCTCATTATTGCGAGCACTAGCAAAGCGTTTAAGGAAGTGTGCATCCGTGTGCCATGTGTAACAGGTGAGCGCACACACGAGTCTATGCGTTATTTGTTTGCGGCGAAGAAGAGCATGCACGCGATGCTCCGAGGGGGGGGGCAATCGGAGTGCATGTGGGTTTTTTTCCAAGGGAAAAAGCTCCCTCTCGTTTGTCTTCTTTTAGAGGAAAAGGGCAGCTGTTGCTTACCGCGATTAAGGAACCCGCCGCTGCTGGGCACGGAAAGCGCATGAGCTCGTGGGGACGCTAGGTGGAATACTGGCCGAGGAGTTTGCAGAGGGTTTCCCTTTTGCGATCGTGGCTGTGCACGAGAGCGAGAGTGAGCGATGGAGGATGATGTTATCAGTAACATGTCGATTCAGGGGCCAGCAGTGCTCTGCTGGGCAAGCACAGCAAAAGCAAGGAAATGTCTGAGGAGGGCAAGAAACAGGCTGAGCTTCCCATCTCCTGCCATGCGTATGAGAGCTTTTGAAATTATGGATCGTGCCGGCGAGGATGTATGCTGTGAAGCGGGGTGAGAAAGTGATAAGATGCACGTGAGGTTTCTGGCCAAACCTCCAGCTCAGGTGAGCTTTCCTTTCTTCCTGTTTTCAATATAAAGATTGAGAAGGAATGGAAGAAGCCGTTTTTATATACGATAACTCATTGAAACCCCGTAGGATGCCAGGGTATACGCAGCAGCAGCAGGTCGGGCTGTCGGTTCATTGCACACGATGGTGATGCTCCAAGCTTATCAGGCTGACCTGCTGAAAGACCGGGGTAGCGGCCTTCATGAAGTCCGGGTCTGAGCCCGAACAAACTCAGGGGTCCTAGCCCGTCTCGGTTTGAAGATCAGAGACTGGCTCAGAAGGCTAGAGTCGCGGCTTGCGCTCCTCCCCCACCCGCGGGTAGGGCTAGGAAGAATCGCGGGTCAAAGGAAGATAAGTAAAAGACCAAAGGGATGTGATCCAGACAAGGCATCAGCGCTTTTGTCCGGATCAGAGTGATAACTCAGTATCTACTCATTTCCTTCGGGGTCTTACATTTCGGTAGAAGAGTTCACAGACATACTATCAATGATTTCATCAGAGTTTGACTGTTTTGCTATTGCAGGGGATTTTAATATTAACATAGATAATGCAGAAAACAAAACTACAAAAGAAATTATTACTGTTTTAAATACTTTTGACCTGATGCAGCATGTGCATGAACCCACACACAATCGGGGAAATACTCTAGAGTGACGCATCAGTAGAGGTCGAAACGCATTTCATCATTGTTATTAAGGATGTGAAATCTGATCACTTCGGTATTTTCTTTGATATATTGATCTCTCCTACAACTAATCTAGATCTGTCTCTGTCAGAAAGAGATGCATTAACAAAAACACTAGTGTGCTATTTTGGAGGCTATATCTTTAACACCAAGCATTTTGCAGACTCTGTTGATCTTCTCCTTGGTTCCTTTAACTCAAAAGTTAAGAATGGTATTAATGACATTGCTCCTTTGAAAGTCAGCAGGAAGATTGGCAGACAGAAATCAGCTTGGAGAAAAACAACAGCAGTTCAGAGTATGAAAAGAAAATGCAGAAAAGCTGAGCGGATGTGGCGGAAGACGAAACTTGAAATTCACTATAGCATCTATAAAGACAGCCTTCGTGCTTTCAATGTGGAACTAGGCAAAGCTAGACAGTCATTCTTCTCAAACCTTATAAACAGTAACTTAAACAACACTAGCACTCTTTTTGCTACTGTTGAGAGAATGACAAACCCCCCAAATCAGATTGCCAGTGAAATACTCTCCGACAGCAAATGCAATGAGTTTGCTTCTTTCTTTTCTGAAAAGATCAATAATATCAGGAAGGCGAGGGAGCGTAGCAAGCATCCTCAAGTTATGCAGAGGTCAGACAGATTCAACTGCAATATCAAAAGAAGATACTATGTCTGCTTTTGAAGAAATGGATAGCAAAATTTTGGAAGAAATAGTACAGCACCTTAAATCGTCAACATGCTATCTTGACACACTTCCACATATTTTTTCAAAAGGGTGCTTAACTGTTTGGAAGCAGATCTCTTAGAAGTGGTGAAGTCCCACTTCTCTCTGGGACTTTTCCATACTCCCTGAAAACTGCAGTTGTTAAACCCCTTCTGAAAAAGAGAAATCTTGATGATACCATATTGAGCAACTATAGACCAATATCGAATCTTCCTTTTATAGGAAAGATTATTTGAAAGGTAGTCTTTAATCAGCTGAACAAATACTAAAAACAAATGGATACCTGGACAATTTTCAATATGGTTTCCGACCGCATCACAGCACAGAGACAGCACTCATTAAGATTATAAATGATATTCGCTTAAATTCTGATTCTGGGTAAATATCAGTGCTGGTAATACTAGATCTCAGTGCTGCGTTTGATTCTGTCGATCATAACATACTACTAGAGAAACTGGAAAACTGGGTCAGGCTTTCTGGCATGGTAATCAAATGGTTCAGGTCATACTTAGAAGGGAAAGGTTATTATGTGAGTATAGGAGAGCATAAATCTAAGTGGACGTCCATGACACGCAGAGTCCCACAAGGCTCAATTCTTACACCGCTCTTGTTAAGCCTGTATATGCTCCCACTAAGTCAAAAAATGAGAAAGAACCAAATCGCCTATCAAAGCTATGCAGATGATACCCAGATTTAACTAGCCTTATCACCAAATATCTACAGCCCCATTGACTCCCTCTGCCAATGCATTGATGAAATTAACAGTTGGATGTGCGAGAACTTTCTTCAGTTAAACAAAGAAAAAAACGAAGTCATTGCATTTGGAAACAAAGATGAAGTTCTCAAGTGAATGCATACCTTGACTCTAGGAGTCTAACAACTAAACATCAAGTCAGGAATCTTGGTGTGAATCTGGAGACAGACCTTAGTTTCAGTAGTCATGTCAAAGCTGTAACTAAATCAGAATACTATCATCTCAAAAACATTGCAAGAATTAGATGTTTTGTTTCCAGTCAAGACTTGGAGAAACTTGTTCATGCCTTTATCACCAGCAGGGTGGACTATTGTAATGGTCTCCTCACCGGCCTTCCCAAGAAGACCATTAGACAGCTGCAGCTCATCCAGAACGCTGCTGCCAGGATTCTGACTAGAACCAGAAAATCTGAGCATATCACACCAGTCCTCAGGTCCTTACTCTGGCTTCCAGTTACATTTAGGATTGGGTTTAAAGTACTTTTACTCGTTTATAATCACTCAATGGCCTAGGACCTAAAAACATAGCAGATATGCTCACTGAATATAAAACCTAACAGACCACTCAGATCATTAGGATCGAGTCAGTTAGAAATACCGAGGGTTCACACAAAACAAGGGGAATGTGCTTTTAGTTATTATGCCACCCGCAGTTGGAATCAGCTTCCAGAAGAGATCAGATGTGCTAAAACATTAGTCAAATTTAAATGCAGACTCAAAACTCATCTGTTTAGCTGTGCATTTATTGAATGAGCACTGTGCGATGTCCGAACTGATTGCACTATAATATATGTATAATCGTTTTCTTAAATTAATTTTAAAACTCTTAAATAAATTTTTT
>JADLZN010002622.1:0-24588 GCA_018155175.1 Sinocyclocheilus anophthalmus
GCATGCGCATTCCTTTGTGTACGATATTGTAATTGATTTGGCCATATTACAGAAATATTATGTGCTATCTCTAGAATCGTATCTTATTATCTGTTTAGTAACTGTGGTATTGTTTACAATTAAACGCTTGGTGATGGCACCTCCATGTTCTTCAGGCTGAATGGAGCTGTTTTACATTAGCGCATCATTCATATTTCCATGAGGGTCTGCGGACCAGCACAAAGTTGGAATTTTTTATGCAAATGATTTACTCTATTTTAGTAATGAACAAACACAAACATAAGCGGCTGATTTTAGGTTTTAAAACACAACCGTTTTTGTTGTTGTTTGTACATTACTCAATGCGTCACAAACATTATTTTGTATAAAGTGCTAATAAAACGTTTTCATGGCAAACTCATGTTTCCTTGTTTACCGCTTAATAAAATATTTGAGCCTATATATTGGTTATCTTATAGTTTTTAAAGGTTCCTATTTTATAGTATATAAGTGCCCATGTTACATAAGACATTAAAAATCCAATTATTTATGTATGCATCTCCTCAATGTGTGTGCATCCGTGTATGTACGGGATGAAATTAGTTTCAGTTATTAACACTCATTGTAGCCATATGCCTAGCTGCATAACTACATCAAACATAAAATCACTTGGAGCTGTAAATCTGTGCAATATATGTAGGCTATGTGAGGACTTTTAAGAAGGTGAGTAAAATAGATATACAGTATATCCTGCATAGCCACACCCGACAGGAAGGCCTTAGAGGCTGCCACACTTTGGATGGAGTAAGCCTTGACCCCTAAGGGTGAGAGAAGGCCAGAGGACTCATGTGAAATAGTAATGCATCAACAATCCACCTACTGAGGGTGTACTTAGTGGCAGGCAGACCCCTCTTGGAAGGACTATAACAAACTAATACAAGCGCTGCTTTCTTCCCACGTTTCGCGTCATGTATCTTATTTTCCTCTGACGTCTTGTGTTTCTTCATCGTCACATCCTCAGTAGGATGTGTTAGATCATTATCTCCAAACCAGAATATCAGATCCAACCCCGAACACCAGATCCAGTCAGAAAAAACCCGTTCTGTCTGGTAACAGAACAACTAGCAAGTAAAGTTATCTAATACCCAAAACCCGTTAACAGCAAGTCTTATCTGGTACCCAAAACTGTATTAACAGTCTTACTCAGACTGTTAACAAGAAGTTGACTGAGTAAAGCCAGTAATGAGCAGAAGCAGGAGATGAAGTGATTATAAAAAGGATCAGAGTTCATTGAATAGTCTTAGTTGCGCATGTTTCAATGCTCAGACTTAACTGACCAGCACAATCTAACAAGTGTTATTATCATGCCACAAGCAATTGCAATGGAAAATTACTGCTTCACAACAACATCCCATGATGTTAAAAAACCTTGAAATGCCTGGTGGATGATATCATTGTAGCAAATGGATTGCAAGCTTGTTGTCTTTTATGAGAACCAACAAACTAAAATATTCAAAACTAAAGGGGACAGTTCACCCAAAAATGAAATTGTCATAATTTACTCACCGTCATGTTGTTCCAAACCTGTATGAATTTCATTCTTTCTGTGGAACACAAAAGAAGATATATTTTGAAGAATGTTGGAAACCAAGCAGTTGCTGATAACCATTGAATTCAAAATATCTTCTTTTGTGCTCAAAAAAATTCTTATTAGTGTCATTAAAATTGTGCCAATTTATTTTGTTTTGTTTTTCATTTTCAAGTGAACTATTAACCCTTAACTTCATTTAACACCTTATTTAGGTTTTCCCCCTTTATTTAAACCTGTAAACCATGATTATTACATACGTTTTTACGTTTTTAAGGAACTATAAATGTTTCATACAATTGCAGACACTACCGGTCAAAAGTCTGGGATCAGTAAGACTTGTAATGTTTTTTAAAGAAGTCTCTTATGCTTACAAAGGCTGCATTTATTTGATCACAAAATACAGAAAAAAACAGTAATCTTTCAAAATGTTATTACAATATAAAATAAAGTTTTTCTATTTTAATACATTTTAAAATATAATTTATTCCCGTGATGCAAAGCTGAATTTCCATCACCTTACTCCAGTCATAGTGTCACATGCTACTTAATAAATCCTTCTAATATGCTGATTTTATTATTAGAATTATCATGTTGGCAACAGTTGTGCTGCCAAATTTTTTTTGGAAACTGCAAATACTTTTTTCAGGATTCTTTGATGAAAAAAGTAAAAAAGAACAGCATTTATTCAAAACAGAAATATTTTGTAACAATATAAATGTCTTTACTGTCATTTTTGATCATTTTAATGTGTCCTTGCTGAATAAAAGTTTCAATTTCTTTCAAAAAAAAAGAAAGAATAAAAATGTTACTGAACCCCAAACTTTGGAACTGTAGTGTATATTGTTGAAAAGATTTCTATTTTATATAAATGCTCTTTTTTTTTAACTTATTCATCAAAGAATCCTGAAAAGTATCACAGGTTCCAAAAAATAATATTAAGCAGCACAACAGTTTCCATCACTGATAATAAATCAGCATATCAGAATGATTTTCTGAAGGATCATGTGACACTGAGACTGGAGTAATCCTGCTGGAAATTCAGCTTAGCCATCACAGGAATAAATAACATTTTAATTTATTAAATAGAAAAATGTTATTTTACATCTTAATAATATTTCACAATATTAAATTTTGTTTCCTGTATTTTTAAGTCTTGATGATCATAAGAAACTCTTGTAAAAAAAAACTAAAAAAATCATTCTGATCCTAAACTTTTGACGGGTACTGTATATATTCTTTATATTTCACATATAAACCACCAGTTAATCTCAGTTAACCTCAAAAAAGTTGAGAACGAACCAACGTGTAAAATTTACTTACGTAACAGTTCATAACATCTTTTGCGCCCAGGGAGAGAGAGGAGAGCAGCAGAAGCTCTACTGAAAGCCTGATTATCCCTGAGCAGTGAATTAAGCTCAGGCTTATTTTAAAGAGTGACGGTGGGCAGTGAGCATGACAAGGCATTGCCAGTTCATGCTATTTGGCCACCTGGACCTATTTTTATACACCACAGACTAGTGATTGATGGCTGCAATAACGCAATTGACTTCTGACCAACACATGCTCAGAGGCTTTTGCCAGGCACTCATTGTGTTTTTCTCTAAGCAACATGTCTTATTTTAGAAAAGTCACCGTGAACTTCCTCCAAAGGCTTATTTAATATATGTGACCCTGGATCACAAAGCCAGTCATAAGGGTCAATTTTTCAAAATTGAGATTTATACATCATCTGAAAGCGGAAAAATAAGCTTTCTATTGATGAATGGTTTGTTAGGATAGGACAATATTTGGTTGAGTTACAATTATTTGAAAATCTGGAATCTGGGGGTGGAAAAAAATCTAAATATTGAGAAAATCACCTTTAAAGTTGTCTAAATGAAGTTCTTAGCAATGCATATTACTATCAAAAATTAAGTTTTAATATATTTACGGTAGGAAATTTACAAAATACTTCATGGAACATGATCTTTACTTAATATCCTATTGATTTTTGGCATAAAAGAAAAATCAAATTTTTTTTTGACCCATACAATGTATTTTTGGCTAGTGCTACAAATATACCCCAGCGACTTATGACCGCTTTTGTGCTCCAGGGTCACATATTTTCTCTTATCTCAGTTTAATGGTTTAATTATCATGGTTTTCTTGATTGTTCTGACATGGCAATTAGCTCAACCAATACTATGAGTTTGGAGCAAACTATAAATATAGAAATGATGAAAACATTTTTAAATAACATTATTATTGAAGACCAGTTCCATTGAGTAAAACAATTCAAAGTAATTCCGACCATGACTTTCAACTTACGATTTGTTTTGTGAATTCGATCTTGCAGCATGCCTTCATCTTTTATAACTGTGGATTTACAATTATTTACAATGTGACTTTATTTTCTGACTTTAAACTTTACCAGTTTTCCCATACCATTTTGCACCTTTAAGAGATTACAAAAAATACAAACATAATACCATATATCTTTAGAGAAAACATTGAGTTGAATTCAGAACCTTTTTTGATTAGATCTATTCAACTTAGATCTGTAAGAAAAAAATATATAAAAAAAAAAATAATAAAAACAATGTACCATTTTGCAGACAAATGATCAGGGCAGGCAGCTTTAAACACAAATGTTTTCCTTTTTTATTGTATTTTTACAGGTACAAAAGAAAGATTAATCAAAGAGGCCAAAGCCCATGTCTTCATCAGACTCCTCAGATTCTTCTTTCTTCTCTTCCTTTTTCTCTTCCGCTGAAAAGTAAACATGCAAATGTGAAATTACACATCACAAAGCTTCCTGGTTATTTCTGACTTCAACCACAAAGTACATAATCAGTGGACCAGATCAGCCTGTCTGTAATTAAAGTTTGGACTGCTGCAATTTAGCATGAGGGAAGACGGCAGGAATGCTACTATCTGATCAGATCCATTACAAACCAATTAGTGTGTAATGGGCGTAGTTCAACTTCTAATGAAAAGCAGATCAGAAACTGGGCAAGGGGACATTTTGCTAACATTTAACATGTAATGCATCTGGAAAACTAAACAATGATTTTTTTTTTAGTAGAACCTATATCATCAAATTAGAATGAAATAATTCTTTGTACATGAACAAACTGGTGTCAGTACCAGACAGTGTTATTTTTTTAATAAGATACTATTATAGTTTTATTTGTTTGTTTTTATTTGAGTTCAAAAGTTATTAATATTGATCTGTCATTTTTTAAATAATTTTCCTTAATGTCTACATAGATTTGATTAATTTTTATTTCAGTTTTAGCTTTAGCTAAATGAAAATGGGAAATGTTTATAGTTTTTTGGTTTTAAAGTTTTTGGTTTAATGGTTTCAGTTTTCTATTAAAAACCTTGGTAGCAGGTTAATTCAACTACCCACCTGCAGGTGCTTCCCCAGCAGGAGCGGCACCACCGCCACCAGCGGCAGCAGCAGAAACCGCCACTGCACCACCCGCTGGAACGGAGGCTAACTTAGAGAGGCCTGTGGCAAAATAAACGTAAAACAACAAAGTGAGACTTGTGAAGAAATTCTGCTCACGAGATTTTTATATTATGTAGGTCAAACAGTAAATGCAAAGCAGCCTTACCGGCATTCATGACTTCATTGATGTCTTTGCCATTCAGTTCACTGATGACCTGTTGAGTAACATCAGAGATTGAATCATTTGAGGAATTTGCTGCCTTATGTGAGCATCCATCTTACTGATTAAGAACAAGGAAACAAAGGCAACAGAGTTGCATGTGCAAAACCATTAGAACTGTATTGGATTCCTTATAATAGCTAATAATTTCAATAGAATATACCCAAGAGATTTATTTAATAGACCTTTTTCACATTTCCGGGTTTCTCAGCAGCAGAAGTCGTCATAGTTGGGTTAACTTGAATAGCAGTGAATGGGAGAGTACCATAAATATATTTTTTGCATTCCCATTTGGTCAAATAGCAAAAGAAAAACTCCACGGCATTAGAAGCCACGCTGCATTAGAACACCTCGCATTACGTTAGCTATTTTGTTGTTAATTTTGATGCAAATTATATAATACAAAGTATAGTGTTATAAATGTACATACATTTTTAAAAAAAATACAAATATGAAAAATTTTCGAGGATTTACGATGCTGATGACTGTTAAATGTGTCATCACAGTCTTGTGAAAAGGGTCTATATGGTAAATGGTTGCAAGCAGTAGCGGCTCCTGATCATAAATTTAGGTGTGGCAGTTTTTGGGTCGTATCCATGAGCGCACAGGGAACTGGGTTATTTAACAAAACAAACACAAAAACTATTTACAGGCGATTTAAAAAAAATAATAATTGTTAGTTTATTTATTGTTGTTGTTGATATTCATTTTATTTGTAGGTCTACTTTTGCTATTCTTTCCTTTTCTAGAACGTAGTAATTTTGTATATTTACAGGCTATTTACATGAGCAGGTTTGAACTGAAGAATTTCTGCTTTCATACTAATTTGATGAAATTTATTTGTGTAAGAATTTGGCCCGCCATGGTTTCATATTAGCAAATTTTTCAATGACTGCTTTGTTGAATTCGGGGATCTCATGTGTTAAACGTTTTTCTATTGAAAGCATCTCCAAAGCATTAAGTCTTTCCTGGGACATAGTGTTTTGCAGAAATGTCTTAATTGTCTTAAGTGCTTAATTTGTTTAAGTGTGGAGAAACATCTCTCAGACTCGGCAGTTATCATTGGCATTGTGATCAGAATGCGTAGGAGTTTCAGTGTTTCTGTGAGCACATCGTTCAAATTATTTCTGTTTATAAATGTGAAAAATGTGGTTGCACCTCCACACGCACGGAAGTCTGGATTGTCATAAATCAATGAGAGCTCTATGTGGAGACGTTCATTTATCATAGGCTATGCATCTACAGTCCTTTTCAAGAACTCTTTAGGGAATTTTTTTGAAAATTCACAGTAGCACGTTGTCAAAAAAAGATTGCAGCCGACAGATGACCTGTGAAATCAAATCTCTCTTTGGCATTGGCTATTACAGTGTCACAAACTTCATATGCGATCTGCTGTAAATTGGGTGCGCTCTTTCGCTTAGGCTGAGCATCCGTGCTGGTATATTTTATGCACAGAGATGGAATATCATCGCAGATTTTGCCTATGGAATTCACAAAACTTCTTGTGACTCTGTGTGCCTCTACTGTGTCAATTCCTCGCATTTGTAGCTGTGCATAAAGAATGTCAACACGGGGCCTAATTAAATGAAACAGATCCTAAAAGAAGAGAAATTCGTGATCGGAAAGCATTCGACAGAAACCTTTAGCCTCCATAACAGTAACTGAATCAAAGCCTCGAGACGACTGGATAGATTCAAAACATTCCAGTAGAATGGCTGCTAAATTTCCATCGTGTCTGAGATGACCGTGGTATCCGTTTCCCTACTATTTCATTCAGAACTGCTGTTCTTTTTGGGGATCTCGAAAAAAAAGGTGAAAAACCACCAAGATCCGAGAAGAAACATCGGACAGGTGCCATTCCAGAAACAGCTTGCTCCATTATCAGATTTAATTGGTGTGCATAGCAATGCAGAAAATGTGCATTCGGGTAAACGTCCTGTACTTTCTTACACACTCCTCCAGATGCTCCTCTCATCACACTAGCCCCGTCAAATGTTTGTGCAATAAGTCTCCCCTTGTCAAATTCACTGTCAGGAGAGCTAACTACACGCAACTGCTCTAACAGCACCTTGGCGATTGAGTCGGCATTCGTGTGACCGTCAATTGTTTTAAAACCAAAAAAAAAATCTCTTGCACAGTGTTAACAGGATCAATATAACAGAACACTACTATGAGTTGGCAGTGAGTTGATATGTCCGTGGTTTCGTCAGACTGTACAGACAGAAAGGCAGTTTTTTTCAGCTCACCAATAATGTGGCCTTGCATTACATCAAGCATGCAGTCCAGTAACTTGTTCTGAATAGTTTTAGAGGTACCCTTAAAAACTGTGGCGTGCTCAAGATGTTCCTTCATGATATTGTCAAGGGAAGCAACAAGATCCACAAGACCTCTGAAAACACCGGGATTGTCAGAGGTTTCCGTCTCATCATGCCCTCTAAGAGCTAACTCCAACACAGTCAATAAACTTCGAGAGAATGTGTCTATTTTTATCCACTTCTTATTGTGGTTTCGCACACCAACACCATAGCTCTCATCTAACGGTGTTGCTATATTATCTTGTCCAAGCATGGCTAGCTTCACTGCACAGGTAAGATGAGCTTTGCTAGATTCGTGTTTTTAGCCTTTTCAGAGAAGTGTTTTACATCGCACACACCTACGCTACTCCACACATCACCCTGTCCCATGTTAAAGAAAAACGGAAAAGCAAGCATGGGAAACAGAAAACTTTATTTCGTTTAGCACAACCAGACAGCCAAGGCTTCTTGTCATACCACGACCTGGAAAATGTTCTGTTGAACAACCTACTATTGTCCTTCGTTTGCTGTACAATTTTTATATCTGGTTTGTCGGGGCCAAGCTGTTTGATAGCTAATTTCTCATTAAGTGACAATCTCTCAAACAAGTTCTGCAAAAGAAACTCGACACTACGACAGGCGGGATGATCTGTACCACTCGCCATCTTCACGGTCTGACGCGTTTGTTTAAACTGACACAGACTCAAATACAGTTTGCTGATGCGGACTGATATAATATTGTCTGGAACTACGTTTATGTAACGTAAAAGCATGCGGGGCAGTCTCATATCTCCCCATATGGCTCTAAATCAGAGTGTGCTGCATTTCCATTTTTCACCATAAATTTATATTGAAAAAATACGTGGTGCTGTTGAGCTCGGGAGGTCTCCGAGACCCCCTGCCCAGCTTAGTACAGTCATTAATACACAGCCAACCTGTCAACCGAAGCAATGCGCTAAATTTCAACATATCCATCTCACTTTATGACTTAACCTAGTCTAGAAACTCCGAAAATATTTTTGGAATAATAATGAACATTTTTGAGTTGTCAATTTAGGACTGGCTCAGTTTATGCAGAGTTCTATGTTTTCAAGTGGCTGAATGTTTTGCCCATACAGACGAGCCGTGCCTGGTTGTAAGGCAGAAAATCAATTAAACATTAGTGTTAAGAAGTTGAATTATTAAACTCTTGTATAAAAAAAAATCAGTTATATTGAGATGAAGATTTAAACAGGTTTATTTGAACCTTGTTAAGACGCTCATTATCAGCCTCAATTCCAACACTCCCCAGGATGTTCTTGATGTCTTTGGCGGATGGGTTGTTGTTGCCCCCCAGAACAGCCAACAGGTAAGCGGCCACGTAACGCATTCTAGAAGAAAGTTACAAATATTACAACTGATTAATGGGATTGTTTATAGTTAACTTTTACTCATATGATCTAAAGAAGAATTTTGACCAAATATATATTCAATGCTTGTATATTTTAATATATATTTAATATGTGAATACTGAATTATAATATATCTAAAATGCAGCTCCAGTAGATAAAAACTAAAATATCTCAATTGTGAATTAAATCTTTGGTCCCACAAGGACTACTAGAATTTTGAAAACATGGTATTAAATTACAAAAAAAATATTTCTGCTATATTGTAACCTAATATATAAATTAGACCGAGAAGTTATGAAAATGAACTGCTATACTGTCCCAGACATCGAATGAAAGCCTCCAAGTCAGATGTGAACCTTCAAGCGTGTTTACGTTACGAGGCATTTAAATTTTAAAACGTAATTCAAATAAACGGAACATTTTTCAAACCATTACGACTTAGGTGTTAATAATTATAATTACATTCTGCCATTTTTCTAATCTGGAGCGCAAGGAAACAAAATGGAGTACGGTTAACGTATATCGCTTGATAAGCATGTGCTTACAGAGGGAAAAATGCACTTGAGTTTTAATCACAAACGCTACCTAAACATACTTTAACACGCTCAACATTTAAATGAGAGGTCAAAGCAAGATTTAGTGTTAAAATGTCAATAAAAACATACTTTAAGTCTGCGAAAGACACGAAACGTCGGTCACGCTGCAATTTCCGGAAAAGAGAGGACGAGTAGAGGGAAATAGCTGAAGAATGCAGCAGTATGCGATGATCTGATTGGCTGCATGGTGCGCCCTGTCAAAATGGCAAACGTCGATTGGCCACTATTTTTCCTCGTTTATGGCGTGCCTGTCAATGCTGGGGGGGGGGGGGGGATGAGCGGCGTGAAGCCATGGTAGAGTGACTCAGTATAAGGGCCTTATTTGATGATTTAGGCATTTTTTACCTCTATGAAGGTTTTTTTCCCTTACACAAGAGTAATCTAATTTATGTCAAACTTTATTGTTTAATAAATAAAATAAATATACCACTTTTTAAGACAGTGTTGGGGAAGTTACTTTTAAAAGTAATGCGTTACAATGTTGCGTCACTCCGTTACAAAGTTACTGATTACGTTACTTAGTTACTTTTTTATGGAAAGTCATGCGTTACGTTACTTTTGCGTTACTTTTTAAATCTGGACAGGGTTGCTTGTTTGTTTTTAAAATAAAAATTATATTTTTGGCAAATATAAAAGCCTTTTCACACCAAACGTGAAATGAAGCCTCGGGCTGAAGGAAAGTAAATGTACGTCCTTACAATATAATGCAGAAGAAATTTCAGTACACTTCAGCAATAAACAGAGACACACAAATGTTTGTCTAGAGTAAATTGTGCTTATTAGTACGGTTGAACTGGATCATCGACGGTCAGAAGCAAAGACATTGGTTAATAGATTGGGATTAAATACATAAAGGTTATTTGTGTTGTTTAACATTTAATTAATCAAGGTTTGCGTCATATTCTGAGTTGCATTGTTTTTATTCATTTTGAGGAATACTGAATCGGTGTGGTTTTTTTTTTTGTGACTGAGATGAATTAATGCATATTCATATTTATTTAGAACTACAGTAACATCTTCTGATTTCTCTCAACATGGGGACGGGAGAGCTGTCAGTCAATAAATTGAAAAAACAAAGTAACTCGATATTTCTTGTACTTAAAAGTATGCGTTACTTTTACTAGTTACCTGAAAAAGTATCTGATTACTAAACTCTTCGCTTTACTTGTATGCGTTACCCCCAACACTGCTTTTTAACAGTTGTGGTTTGTTAACCATCTCTCTTTTTTAAATTTAAATGTTTTAATCCCCTCCAATTTAGCTAACAGCTACACATTCAACAACACCTCTCATAACCTAGTGAATAAAGAGATGACCAGCTAAATCTTCTAAATCTAAAAAATGCCAATAAGAAACTAAAAAAGTTGAATTTCTGTGAGTTGGGCTTTTGTCACTAATAGCCTTAACCCCCATTAAGTTCTGACTTGAACACTTGATACACAACAATTTTTCCACAATTGTGCCACTTCTTCTTTTTCTTTCCCTTTTTTTCTAGTAGAGGCAAAAATAAAAGGAATGAGGCATGACATATCACCATATGCTGATGTACAGAACCCTTTCTTTGTGTACACTGCCAGAGCAGTCTCTTGTAATGACATTACATCATAGCCAAATATTAGAATAACATAGTGTGACCATACGTGCCTTTCCTGGCCAGGATTTTTATATTGCCTAAAATATCTAGGTTTTTGCTTTGTTTGCGTGTGCAAACCGATCGGTATGACATCAAAATACCATACAGACAGATCCTTATGCTTTCAAAATGCTATCAAGGTATTTTGATGTCATACACCGATCAATCTGCACACGCAAACAAAGCCAACCTATATGGCACGTATGTCACCCTATATAGCACCTATTTAGTAAGTAAAACAAACAGCTCCTGGCATGACCACATTAAAGGAATACGAAATGAATAGACATAGAAGCTTTTTATTTACAGTAACAAAAGCTCACAATGGCAAACACAGCAATCACAACCACTGACTCAGAATATTAAACAGATTTCACAATTATACAGGTAATAATTAACACAATCTTTCATATTTTAATGAAAGGGTCCAAGAATAAGGTTCCGTTTCAGCTCCATCTTAATGTAGAAAGCTGTGCAACTCTGATCAAGGAAAACAAATGTGCGTCTACAGTTCTATTAGCTCTTCATCCTTCTCTTGTGTAAAGAGGTAGGACACCGTTTCCAGAATAAACTCCAGGGTTTTCCTCCAGCTGGTCACATACCAGATCTTATACAGGAATTCTCCAAAGAGCACCAGCAAAAAGAGTACCATAACACTCAGGAAGATCCGATCGATGTGGTAGAGCACCCTCTCTTTGTATGTGCGTTGCTCCCATGGCACTGAGGCCCGAGCCTCGCTGTATTTGCTGAAATGGAGGAGGGCTTCCTCATCACTGTTTATCTCCTGTGTCTCCATCTCCTGCTGCTCCACAGGTCCGTCCCCTTCTGCCATCCTGCTTAATGCTCTCCAAAAGTCAGGCCTTTGGAAATTGCTTTTGTAATGAAGTTTCCAACTTGTGGAGACAGGCCTCTTCCCGGCGTGTACTCTTTTGTTGGTCTTCCCTGGCCGCAGCCGAAGAATAAAGCCTGAAGTAATTGAATTGGCAGCAGCTTAATTAGTTTTCAGTCTCCAGCAGCTTAATTAGTTTTCAGTCTCTTTTAATACCTGAAGTTTGAGAAAATACAAAGTATGCCTTATTTAAATGACTTGAATGAAACTAGCTGTAGCCGTTTTAATTGAGTTGGTTCATTTCCATTGTCCTCGTCAAGGCTGTTGTGTGTCTCTGACTGAATATGGCACGCTGATTATGAACTCACACCTCACTAAGAAGATCACTGGGACTTAGGGACACTCAGCACTTTTCAAAATCCTGCAGTAACAGATGGCAAATAAGTACAATAGTGCTACACCATGCTGACAAAAAAACATCTAACATGGCTTTATTTCTTTGAAATACTTTTTCATAAGAAAATGTAATGTTATTTATTCTGTAGTTTTACTTATTTTAACTGTATATGGGACAATTTAATTGATTTAATGAACCAATTTAAAATCACTGGACTTTAAGTGTTACTTTTCCATCTGAGAGTGACTAAAGATGTTTGGATGCAAGTATGTGCATTTACAAGTGCACATGCAAATATTTATATAACATACGGGTATATTACTTATTATATGCAGAAAATCTTGAAGTCACAATCTTCAGATTATGACATACTCTGACTGACTGTTATAATAAGGTTAGAGCCGCAGTTGTACAATCCTGAATTTAGTACACCGAGTTTATATAAATATAAGGTAAGTTACCTTATGCATATAGTTTTAAGATCATAACATGGAGTCTATCCTGTTCTTTATGAATAATTTAAACTAGCAACAAGCTGGATGGATGACATTTATTCAGATGAGCAGTTATTTAAAATATGAATGTTATTTCATTGAAGTATCTTAAAACATCAGATAATTAGTTTATCTTTAATATATTCAGTACATATTACTTTTAAGATTTCATATAATTGCAATGTAGCTATCACTAAACACTTTTGCTTTTATTATTCCTAACAGCTAAAATAATTAAGGCCATATAAGGGAAATATTAACTGAAATAAATTAAGTATTAATACAGCCATATTATTTCTTTAAGGTATTTTTATTAGAAAAATAATGTTCTAATGAGTGTGTCAAAAAAATGCAAACAAGGTTGTTACACTGACTGTTCAAATTAGTTCAATTAATATTATGACCTCAAAACAATTTTTTTTTAATGTAAAATAATATTGGGCATATGTTTATCTATTATAATAAGAGAAAATTATTAATAAATAAGTTTAAAGATTGATTATAAGATAAAAAGTGAAGGATTTAGAATTAAAGTGGAGAGAGCTCCAAACTCAAACTACACAGCAGTAACAAATGCACTCAAACCATCATGCAGCAACAATCAAACCAATGAAACACCACGACCTGTTTTACATATTTTTTTATTTTTCTGCATAAAAATGCACAGAAAGTGACCGTTGATTTGCTTCACATGGGCTTTGCAGGAGCTCTGGGTGCAGCACCCTGCAGGAAAAAAGGACAACGAAAATGCTGAGATGCACATTAAACACCAAGTAACAAAATACAGCGCATGCACTTTAACCCTACTAATAATTCTAAACTTTCCCACAACAGAATTTGATTGTACTTACACTAGGCCTGAAGCGGGGAGGTGGTGTTCGGTCCTTGCGGGCCTCCTGGGATCTGTTTCTCACCACCTTGCTGTGGATGGCACAGCTAACACAGTAATGCAGCTTCACGTACAGCTTGGGTAATACGTATGCTACACAGGAGGAGGAATAGGGACATAAAAAAGAATTTGAAATTACACAGAACAGCACACATTAAGACTTTGACAATGTTTTGGTAGTTAAAGCAGTCACTTACAGTAAAACAAAACAGACCTTCGGGATGTCCCTCAAGCGTTGCCTGGCCACTACCACAATGCCACTCCTTCCGATGACAAACTTCTGATGGCCCTGGTCCTTGGAACTACAGAAGTGAAGCACAGTTGGGTGCAGCGGCATGGGCATGAGACATGACCGGCCCCTTCTTTGCCGTCCGCTTAGTTACCTTCTCTTTCTTAGTCTGGTAAATTAACAATAACGGAAATATTGACTCACTGATAGCGAGTTATAGATTCTGATTTTGTGTTTTTGAAAGGTGCATCAGTCTCACTAAGATATTTTAATAAGGTGACAACGTATCCCTGTCAGTTAAAAAACTTTGTTTAAAGTGCATTTATGTTATGGCTGTGTAAACAACCATTTTCCTACACTTGCATTTAATGGCGTTTATGTATTAGATAAAACATGCAATAACTTTTTTATTAGAAATGCAACTTTCTTCAACTCCAGGATGCCCCTCTAAAGCACAATCTAAATGATTCTGAATTAAAAAACTTATGGACCTTTCCTCACAGACTATTTATCCCAAGTAAAATTAAAGAACTCCATTAAAAAAATTGCTCATAGATACTACCCTTGCAATCTATTTTTGAGCAGATTTTCTGAGAATATATCCACAATGTGTTCACTTAGTAATACTGATGAAGAATCTATTCTACATATGCTTCATCATTGCCCATTCACCAAGTCTTTTTGGTCAGAAGTTACAATGTTAATTTTTTCCTGCTGTAACAAAATGATAGAAATAACAGAATCTATAATTTTTTTTGTCAGATTTTCATTCCAAGGACATTAATCTGAAAAATATTGTTTTATTGCTTTGTCTTCTGGGTAAATTTCACCTTCATAAAGCCAGACAATCATTGTTTACAAACCTAACTTAGCATGGTTTCATCTGATATAAGGTCCTCCTTTTTAACTTCTTTTAAGAATATGTCCCAACCCTTTCGTTTTTTTTTCTTTTTTTTAACTCAAAGGCTTCTAAAACTTTTAATATTCTTGAGTCTATTGTAAGCTATCTTTAAAAGACTTTTCTTCCTTTCTTTTTTTTTCTTTTTTATCATTGGTATATTTTGTTAATTTGTGTAGCTTGTATAACTTCATGTGATGTCCGTTAGCCCCATGTTACTTCCTAACTGTTGTTATTTTTTCAATTGCAATAAAAAAAAACCTTAAAACATCCTTAAAAGAAAACAAAAAGCCGAGTAATTAGATTCAATTCAACTACGGTAAGACTAGCTTGTACGTACCAGCATCTGACCCCCAATGTTTTTCCAATAGGTCTATAATTTAAAAATCTTCATAAGAAAATGTAATTTTTACACAAACCTATTACAGTGGAGAACATCTCTTGCTTATGCCTAAAATGCAAAGGTACTATTATTAATTAATTTGATCAGAAATTCACATTTTATCCACAATATTACCAAAAAATTGGTAAAATTTCACAATGCGAAAACTTTGTTTTGTTTCACCCAACAAAAAAAAAAAAAAAGCAAGTGAAATATAAATGAGCTCTGTATGCAGTTCGCATAATAACAAATCAGAAGTCAGAAAGAGCTTTCTGTATGTTTGCATACAAGGAAATTGTTTTGGTTTCACAAGCTTCCAGTAGAGACAACAGAGATTATAAAAAATAAGATGTGAATAAAAACACACATATGTATATATAAATGATCCGAAAGAAAGAACGAAAAATAAAATAAACTGAAAAAAAAAAATTTTGTATGTACAATCCTGGAAATATCAGGAAATAGTACATTTCTAAAAAATTGTATTTCCAGGATTTTTCCATTACTATGGGAACTTTTACATCTCGATTTAAAAGTTAATTTTATTTATTTATTTTCAGTGTAAATAAATAACCAATCAGTAAATCACAATTTTAAAGGGGTCCTATTATGCTCTATTACACGTCTGATTTTGTTTCTGGGGGCTGTACTAGAAAACAGGGAACTCTCATGCTGGTTGCTCGCAAAGAAAACAACAAAGTTATTGTTCGTGATTATTTTTAACATATTTTACATTACACCTATCCCCCCCCCAGCTTACCCCACGTTGCGCTTCTACGAACGCGCTCGAAGAGTTCTGTATAAATTATGAGACGGCCCGCGCCTGTCTGAAATAAGAAATGTGCTCTGCTGATGGTGTTAGCGGTGCCGCGTGTGTTGTGATTGCGTTCGCTGCCGGCCAGTGTGTGTCTGTGATATGAGTTAGTGGGCCAGTAGTGTGTTGTGATTGGTTAAGCTGTGGCCAGTGTGTGCTGCTGATTGGCGTTAGCTGCGAGCAGGAAGTGTGTGCTTGATGAGTTATGTTATGAGGCCAGTGGTGCCTGTGATTGGTGTAGCTGGGCAGCTGTGTGTTGTGATTGGTAGCTGGCGTCCAGATGTGTGTGTTGTAGAGTGGCTTAGTGGGCCAAGTGTGTAGTGCTGATTTGGTTCATGCTGCGGCCCGCTGTGATGTTGTGATTGGGTTAGGCCTGGGCCCAGTGTGATGTTGTCGAGGGGTTAGCTGGTGCAGTGGTGTGATTGTGATGGATTCCAGCCTCTGGGCAGTGTGTGTATGAGTGGTAGCTGGACGCCAGTGTGATGTTGTGATTGTTAGTGGGCCGTGGTGTTGCTGCTTGGCTAGCTGCGCCGCCAGTGGTGTGTTGGCATGAGTTGGTTAGCTGTGGCCCCGTGTGTGTTTGTTATTGGTTAGCTGAGCCAGTGTGTGTTGTGATCAGTTAGCTGGGCCAGTTTGTGCTGTGATCGGTTAGCTGGGCCAATTGTGTGCTGTGTTGGATTGGTTAGCGGGCCATTGGTGTTAGCTTATGTATTTTGGGCCCAGCACTCGGCGCTTTTGTCGCGGGAACGTCATAGCCCCTTACCATAGCCGCTGCCGCGCTTCAGTGCTCCATATTGCGTCAAAATCCCTCATCCACTTTGCCCGCGTGCTTTCACCGGATGTTATAACCACTCTCACGTTCGTCTGCCTTGGGAAAGCTTAGTGTGCTCTAGCTAGTGCTAACATGTTGCCTTCTATAGCCGCGCTCAATCAGGTCTCGTCCCATCGTCGCTCTTGTGATATACAAATCCCGGGCGCAAAATATGCGTTGTAGTCAAACGGGCTGTCTTGTAGTTTTTGACCCGGCTTCTGTTCACTGTCAAATCACCTTTGACGTGCCCGAATTTGATCACAGTGTGAACCAGACCTATAGGACTTTAAACATAGACATCTTTTTTAAAATTTCGAGAATTTTATTATGGCTCTTTTTATTTTGGACATTGAACACTGGAATTCTGAATTTCAGATGTTCAATACCTAGGACTCGTACAGTTTGAACTTTTCCAAGAACAGTCTAAAATTGCGCTTTTTTTTAAACTCCCTAACGTCCCCAGTCTTAACATCCCCCTCACGTGTAGTCACCCTTTTTGGTTGCGTAAATTTCAGCCTTCACGCACCCACTTGTTCCTCTCTAAGCGCCTCGCACGACCCTCTATCCGCATTGGTCCGTCTCAACGGTGCGGTGCTCCCCCCCTTTAGCTCTCTCCTGTTCCTCTAGGCGCGCAACTGATGACTCAGACTCTCTTCCTCCCGAGACCCTGCTTCAGCCACTGACCCGTCTGATCATGTTGTCAACACACGACGGTTTACGCCTACCTTTATTGTAATCGACCCTCTTGCTTCTCCACGAGGCAGGAGCCATAGCCCTGGAGTGCTTAGCCCCTGCGTTCTTTCGAGCAGAGCCCCGGACGAGGTCATGCCCGTCGGCTACAGTTGGAAGTTTCGTATCTTCACCGCGCAAGAGGAAAGCGCGGGGTGTGTAGCTCTAGAGGCAGCCCTGTCCATGGGTGTTACAGTCACGTGCTAGGACACTTCACACGACGTCTTCTTTTTCGCACTGGACAACCTGCTTGAAGCGCCTAGATCCGAGTCTAGCTCCATACAACCGACTCTGACCCTCCCACCGTCGTGGTGGCCAATCGATTTAGTGAACTCAAATACGAGTTTCCCCTAACCTATACTTTATTCATACCGTTTTCTTTCAGTGCTATAAAAGGAGCTTTCCTATAGTAAGACCATTCCTGCCACAATCGTGACTAGAGTCGGGCTTCGCCCGCGTTCTCTCACCATCTTACACACGCGCCAGGGCCGCGCCCGGCGGCCCGGGCGCCCTGCGCCCCCGCCGTCCCTCTTCTCCTGTCCCCCAACACCCGTCTCTTGCCGGGCCAAACCACTGCCGTTATGCGATGCCAACTGCTCTATAACCCACATTTCGCTGCGAGCAACGAGGGCCTAGCCATCCCCTTCTCGAGTTCTCCCCTTTACCGTAGTATTCTATAATCTATATATCTATCTATCACTCTCTGCTACAGGGGCGGCTAATTTATCAACAGGGACCTCCTGTTACTGCAACCGGAAGGATAATCTGAGTTGATGGCAGACCGGCAGCGTAAACTGTATCGTAGTATATAGATTGTTCTTCACCGCCCACAGACCCCCCCAAAACGTCATTAATAATGATTACAACCCAATAAATGTTTGCAACATGGGGGCGTATTATATATTTCATCATGACCAGATAGACCGCGGGTCGCACTTAGAGCCAGGAGTCCAATGGTTGCGGGCGGGTGGAGCGTAATGATTTTTTTTTTTTCTCTCTTACTGTATACCAACACTATTTCATTTCAGTTATATGTAATAAAATCGCCTCTGTTTACATATTACAATACTGCCAGCAGCTCCTGTATTGCCTATGTAAGGGTGCCCCCAAGCCTTCGTCAGGTGCTTTGGTCTGCTTTCCAGCCCTGCCCTGTCCTCCAGACAGAACACGCCCCATCAATTGCGACAATGTTTCCCCCTATTGTATATTATTTCTCCTGCGTCCTCACACTACCCCCACCCTACAAGGTCTTTCCCGAGCTGCGACGCCACGTGTCCCCGAGTGTGTCCCTGACCTGTGTCGGCCTTTCTCCATTCTTTGCACCCCCCCCCCCGACCCCGTGCTCCGGATCCCCCTGAACGCCGCCTACCAGGGGGCCCCCCCCCCCGCCCTCCGCCTCCGCTAGATGCCTGATCGCTCATCTGCTAACCTGTCACCCTGCCCCACTCCTGGCTCGCCATCTGCCCCGCCCCAGTTTGCCGTGGTTTGTCTTTCGTTGCCCCCTCTCCTGAAGTCAGACTGCCTCGCCAAATCCCACAGGAGACTTTCTTGGGGACCCGCTCCACCCTTCCCCCCCTTCTCTCTCTCCTTTCCCCCCCTGGATCGGGTTTGTTTCTTTGTCCATTATGCCGGGGGCGCCACAACAGCACCAACAGCACGGACCCTGCACACGCCCCCAGGGCACCACAACCGCCCACACCCCGCATGCCTGCCAGCCCACCCCACCCCACCCTGGGCCCCCCCAGGGCACACGCCCATGAGTCTTCCCCGCTAGTGGGGACCCATTGGCGCAACCCATATCGCCTCCCAGAGGACAACACGCCCTGGCCCCGTCGACTCCGTGTCGATATCCTCCATAACGATAAAAGGTATGTCATCCATTTGATCCAGGCGTGTTATTATTCTCCGAGCTCAGTGCTTAATACCCACTTTTTTTTTTGTCCACCCTGCACGCAATTGTCCGAGTGCATACCTACCAACATCTATAAACACATAATCCCATACTACCAGGACGATACAGGGTTCGAGAGCGAGTAAATCTGGCACCTGCGTATGTACCAGTTTGTAACCCGCCAGGGGTTGCTTAGTTTCCCAAAGGAAGAGGGAGCTCAACCATGACCCCATGATTTCAATCACTGCTATTCATGCCCACCGGGCATAGATGTCTCCAACAGAAGCGGTGGGAAGGTTTCGTTGGATCAATCGATAATACTGTACTCACAACAAGAACAGCCCGCGAGCGCAATTTTCTTCTCCACGGTAGTGCAACCTTTGTATAATAATAACCCGTGCCCTCTTTGGCAAAAGTTTAGCCACCTTAATGCCCTGCTGTGATGCCTGTCCACGTACTCTCACACTAAGCTGTGAATTAAATATTATACGAGCCCAAATAAAGCGAGCAGACCAGGCCATTAAACGTGACGAGGGAACACACCGAATGTCAGACCAGCAGCCTATGACGCGAGGTTACACCGATGCCAATGATAGGCAGCCCCCACAACCATGCTTATACCATACGGATTAGATCCGTCCATATCTAACTTCCAACACCAACAAAATAGACCTTATTAAGTGTTAAAGCACAAATTTGAGGCGAATTCGTAATACGAATGAGCAGGAATCATGGCGTTGTTGACCTTTGCATTTAACTAGGTGCAAATCGACTAAAACACAAAGTGTCAGAAACAGCACGACCCCATCTCTGCAGGGTACTAGGCCACTTAGCGATCGAATTAAACCATCAAGCGGTGTATTCTTATGCTTTTATCTGTTCATTTACTTGTAGATACCGCGAACAAGTCTGACGATTTTTGCGTGGTCCAGTGTCTAAAGTCATCTAGTGGCTGTAATTCTTGCTCTGAAAGCAACCTCTCTAAAATACCTCGACCCCTTTTAATTCATTATAAAACGGTGAGGAGAAATAAACCGCCTCTCTCACAATCATGGACGACGAGGCGAACGGTTCGGTCCAACTGCGATCACACTCAAAAATGTACATTAAAATGGTCAGTATGAAAGACAATAGCAAATTCTTGTGAACGCTACAAAGCGTGCAGTATGCGTTTCGATAGTAGCTCTAGTTTGGAGTAGCCCCCACCACGATGCACGACGGGGGCAGGGTTTTCGCAGGACGTCAGCATGCTAGTCTGCCAAAAATTCGAGTGATCACTTTCTGCTTTAAATAACACACAGCACGACCTGCCGTCCGATTCCCACGCAACAATTGGTAGGTTCGGATCACTGAGGGCCATGGTCAACAATGGGCATGGCTGTGGTACCTGCCAGCAAACGGTCTGCCGCCAGCAACCAGCTGCGTGAGACTTAATGCACGGGCCCGTAGATACCATGTTGCGTCCAATACTGCAGCGGTTAAAACGAGAAAAAAATTTAGAAGTGATCAGGTCCTCCCATGAGTTAGTAGCACTTACACAGTTGTTCAGTTGCTATGTCTTTTAGTCTTTGGTTTTTCTTTGGAAAAAATCCACCAAAGTCAAAAGGGAAAATGGAGAAGAAGAGGTTAGCTTGGATGAAGGGGCAGTGAGGGGTCGAGACATGGCCTGAAGGTCTGAATGACGAAGAAACGACACCAGTGCCAGATTACATCGTTTAAGATGCGGTCTATGGTCTAACTACTATATGCCTTTTGCCAAACTGGCACCGAAAGAGGAGAGCCAAAACCGAAAAATTATATTGTATGGCACACATGTCACAGTATAGGTGAGATGAGTTGTGTTCTGTCGTTTGTAATTGTCATTTGTAATTGCTTGACAAGGCAATCTCACCATTTAATCATCTAAATGGTGAAAACCACTGTGGAAGATTAATTTGCAAGGCTGTATTAGTCGTATTACCATAAATACGCATACATTTGTATATTTTAAGGATCCAATTTTAGATTTAGCTACATATCAGTAGAAACGTTTTATAAATGAGGCCGTTTTGTGTATGAATGCATAATATATGCATGCACTGTCAAATGTGGAGCGTATCAGGAGAGGATAAAGGATACATTGCGTGTGTGAAGGTCTTGGAAAGTAGTTCCTATTTGTAAACACTTGTCTGTGAATCCGTTTAGTGTTGTTCCTGCTGGTGCTTGTTCTTGTGTGCGGACAGTACATGGTGCTAAATTAACGCTGCTGTGTCCATGACGTTTCTGTTGGGATCCAGTGTGGCGAAGAACTGCACATCCCTGTCCTTATCCATCCTTAGCTCAGACAGAGCCTCTTCCAGCTCATCTGAGTAAGCGCTGCCTGGGTCCTTGAAGTATGCTGAAATCAGAGCACAGATATAGGTGATTAGAACCCATGCTTAAACAGTGACACTTACACTAAATACTTATTTAGAAAAAACATTTTATTTTTTGTGCTACTAATAGTGACAGTTTGTTTAAAGTTAAATGGTCACTAGCCTACATTAAGTAAAAACTAAAACACTACAAGAACTTCTAATAAAGTTCAAATAAAAGAATCCCTTTTTAAAATAAATACATAAAAAATATAAAACAATATGCTAAAAATACATAATAAAAATACAAAAAAAACCCACTAATTTTGTTATTTTTAGTTCAGTTTTATTTCATTTAAACAAAATAAAAATAAAAAATGAAATAGAAGAAACAGCTATAAAAACAAAAATAAAAATAAAGTATAATAAAAAACCATTATGCAATAAATCAAAACACAAAAAACTAAATTCTAATTGGCCTTTACTTCAAGTGCAACTACACTTGACAACTTTCTAGAAAGCATTTCACTGGACAAAAATAAGTATACATCCTGTGCAGGAAATTACTTGTAAATATTTTAGTCCATTAATTTAATTTAAGCCCTTGGAGGGCCTAATGAAGGAGTGGATGCATGCATAGCATCTTGTAATCCAGGCATATTCTAACTTGTCTTTATAATGTGTGAGTGTGTCTTACGTTTTTCCAACACACTCTGCCGTAACGCCTTGGCCACCAGCACACGTACATTGGGTACAGGATCCGCCTATGACCGAGAGGCTGAATTAAGCCTGGGTCGAAGGTGCTGGCAACCGTTCCATGGCCTACAGTCTCCTCCACAAATGGCTACGTGGAACATAAGAAAGAATTAACAATCGCAAACAGATGTTAGATATAACTGACAGATTTAAAGGGTTAGTGTCACCAAAAAAATAAATTGCCCTGAACTTATCACTCAAGGCATCTAGGTACTATATGATTTTCTTCTTTTAGACGCTCCAGTCGGAGTATATAAAAAATTTTCCTTGATCCTTCAAGCTGTTTACGGCAGTCGCGGGGGTGTTGCGTGCATCAGTCCAAAAGAAGTGAAATAAAGCGCATCCATCCATGATAAAAAAAAGTGCCTCACACGGCTCCAGGGGGTGAACAAAGCTTCACGATGCGAATCGAAGCGTTTTTGTAAGAACGCAAAGCCGACCTCATACGTCATGCTCACGGAGCTGCTTCCGTGTATGACTGTTGGCACAAGCTACATTAAAGTGATTATTACATTTAAATATGGTTATTTTTCTTACAAAAACGCATCACTTCGCTACAGGAGGCCTTTATTCGCCCCCCGGAGCCGTGTGAGGCACTTTCTATTATGGATGGATGCACTTTATTTCACTTCTTTTGAACTGATGAACTGCAACACCCACTAACTGCCATTAAACAGCTTGGAAGATCAAATGTCACTTGGAATATAATTCGATTGGATTATATGAAAAAAAAAGGGAAAAGGACAAAAAAAAAGGAGGAAGTCATATACACCTAGGATGGCTTGAGGGTAGTATAATTGGCTAATTTTCATTTGTGGGGTGAACTATTCGTGACATTTAAGAGCCTCAAGTGTCGGACTTTGGTTCTTCTTTGAACATGCTGTATTGTAAAAACAAAACAAAACAAAACAAAAATATGCAAACAATATAAGTTTCAATGAATGGGTAAAGTTATTTGCACACCAGTTGTTCTTCTGATATATCATTCAGAATATAATCCACCCCGCCCGTATAGTATCCGTGTCTCGGAAAAAAAAAACTATAGTACTACTCTATGCTAAATAATTATTGAAACTTGAAATTAACACTATCAAAAATATGAGATCTATGAATGAGAGAAGTGTGTTAAGATGGTGTGACTGTAAATCCTGGATAACACTGTAAAAAGCTGATGTATGTTTTACCTGGCAAATGAATGCAAATGCCTGACGTCCGACCCATTTGGGACAGTGGCAAAAACTCATAATGAGCTCATTAATGAAATTCAGACCTAGATCATGAGCTTCACAGGCATACAACTTCTGCAGGATCTCCACCACCTACACACATTCACAAGACAAAACTTGTCACTAAATACAGGTGTGGATGGTAATACTAGGTGTAAACAGCCTATGAGCCAAGGTTAAATACAGTCCAGTGGAGTTACTAAAAGCAGAACACAAACGCAAACAATGCAGCTAGTGAAAGTCATTGTACTGTTGTTGCTATTTTTGACAACAAGCTGAAGGCCACATGACTCACCAGTTTATAGGAGATCCACCGCACTTCTGACACTTTGTCAGAGCAAAGGTTAAGTGCGATCTGTCTGAGGTAGTCATACACATCGTTGTGACTGTACAACTCAATGATCAGGATGAGCTGCCTAAATACAGACACAGACAAATGCCACAAGAGTGAGATCACACTTGAGAGCTCAAAAGCTACATTGTCAATGATGCATGTAACAAAGTAGCACGTACTCAGCTAGCTCATAGCGGAATCTCCAATTTCGACTGTTGTCCGTCACCATGAACTCCTGCAGCTGATACAGATACTCCCGACGCTTATCGGCATGAAGAAGCTACAAAAGAGGACACAGAAAGATCTGTTAGAGACAGTGTTGCTGAGGCCATTGTTAACTAAAACAAAATTATTAAAAATAGTTTTCTGTAACTAAAATAGAGATGAAATATAAATATTAGATGAATATTAGCTAAATGAAATAGGCCTAAATAAGGTT
>JADLZN010002623.1:0-129881 GCA_018155175.1 Sinocyclocheilus anophthalmus
GTGCCGTATAATTATTATTTTTTTTTTAATATTTTTAAATGGCTAAAATTTTCAAAAAAGCAGCTATTATATAATACCCATTTCTGATGTCGCCAATAATTAGAGATACACCGAAATTCCGGCTGCCGAAAATTAGTTCACCGCTCAGGTTTCACTTTCATGTGGTGTGATGCTTTGCGTATTATCCCGCTCTATGCGTGTGCCTCCGCTCAGTCGCTCCACTCGTATAACGTTCATGCTCATCGGAACAGCAAAGTGCACTCAAAAATCGAGCCGACAGGAAACATGGATGTAGTACAGTATTGTTACTGTCTGCAATAGCCCTACTGTGTTGCAACATAGTGTGGTATATAGGCATCTCTGGTAACGCTGCCCTCTCATATATTGATCTGCTAACCGCTATGTTATGCACACGTGTTCTGATAATAATAGCTTTCAAGGACTAAACATTATTTGGATAATTGGTAAAAAAAAAAAAAATTTTTTTTTTTTAAAATATTTAACCCTCACTGCCATAGGAGATCCTACCTGCAAATAACTAAAAAGCAATGTAGTTAATTCGACGGCCCTGTCGTTATTTTTTTATTTGTGCTATCTTTATTAATTTCTTTATTTGTTCTTATTTTGTTACTGACTGCTTGCTTGTCATTTTTTTTATTCAATTCAAAGTTTGAAGTCAAGCTATCTCGTGCTACTGCACCAAAATTTACCCCACTGTAAAATAAAAAAAACATTAGTGAGCAAAAATTTGTGAGATAGCTTGTTATAATGGTAATTAAATAATGTTTGCATATGTATAAAAGCCTACATTTAAAATCTGTCATATAAATTGGTCTCTTCATTAGAATTAGCCTACTGATTGCCACCATTGAAGGACAAAATTTTGTAATAATATAAAAAATATCTGTATGACACTATAATCTCCAGTTCTTCCCCGTTGTACCAAATATATATACTTTTCAAATTATCACATCAAAGTTATAAATTCAAATATTGTGACAAAATTAATTTTGTAGGGAGCCACACGTTTAGTTCAACATTTCCAAAGGGTTGCCGACCGAATAAAAAATGGGTTGGGAAACATGGATACAATGCCGGCCTGTTTACATCACGTAGTACGCTTTCATTTAAAGGATTTGCACTGAAATGCTTGCAAATGGAGGTTAATTGGGCAGATAACCAGGTAGAGTAGGGCTTGTTGTTTGTCATTCTCCGATCACAAATGCAGACATAGTTTTATGTTACGCTCCGGCCGCCCGAAGATGTGGATATGCAACGCAACGCGTAAAAAGACAGTAGCCTATAAGTCATTATAATCAGTAATTATGTCCCCACTGGCTGCAACAAATGCCTCATTTATAATGGATTTTAATGTTTTTATCTCGTCGCTCCGGCCGGGACAAGGCCTCATATCAACAGTATGTGAGTAACATTTCTGTCACACGCTTGATTGGTATTCGGCCAATCACAACGCACTTGTTAGCTTGCCAATCAGAGCACACCTCACTTTTTCAGACCGATGAGCCTTGTAAAAATCAACGCGTTTCAGAAAACCGGGGCATAGAGGAGAAACAATAATATACATTATGTGGAAAATAATGTGTTTTTGAACTTTTAAACCGCATAAACACATTTCATTACCACCAAATACACAAAATAATGTTATTATTAGCAACATCATATGACCCCTTTAAAAAAAAAAAATACTATGGCATTCCATGATTACAAGAGGACAGTTCTTTTGATAATAAGAAAGACATGAAAATTGTTTAATAGGCTAACAAAGCCCCAACCAAATCATTAAATCGCACCAAAAATCCAAGGCCAGTACCTTAGACAAACATACATGATTCTGACTTTAGTACATGCCCCTATTCAAACCATTTAAAAAATTAAATATGAAATATTAAATACCAAATGTTGACACAAACCACACGAGGAATCGTTTTAAGAAGCACTTTAATGGCAGTCCAAACATGCATGCAGCACTTGCCGACATTATATATATATATTTTTTTTGATACATTAATTTTCATACTGTTTCTTAGCTATATAAATCAAAGTTCTGCCATTTTAACAAAGTTCTATACATCACATTGTTTAAAACACAAAGGACTTCATTCTTTACAAACAAAACACAGGCTAAGCACACAGCTCATGATAGCTGTTAAGTTGGGAGAGGTTAACTCAAAGCCTCCCTATTTGTGCAGTGAGAGACACATTTAAGCAAATAAATAGAAAATAAAAGCTGAAATACTGAAGTGCTCTTATTCTTTACAAATTAGCATATATAGCATTTCAAATGCCTCAGAGGGCAAGATGATTCCAAATTAAAACACTGGCAAACAAAACTAAAAACCAAAAATGCAAACCAACTGTTCTTACAGAGCACATTGTTAATTTATATGTATGTTTATGGGTACACATGACCAGGTCAAACAGGTAAGAGCACAGCTATTTTCATTGTTGCCTGCTTAATTATGCTGTTTGTTGCCTTGGTAACCATGCAGTGACATCTACTGTGGTTATAGTGAGATGACTGACAAGTGAACAGTTTGATCCTTTAGGGGACCGATGGCCACGCATTGTATCCATTTGAAAAGACACAGAAAACTAGGATTTTTTTCCATCCCTGAAGAGACCAGGAGGAAGAAAAACAACAACAAAGAAATGGATTCTGACACAATTAAAAATACAATCTATAATTACCACCACAGCACCACTTGTACCTCAAAACATTAAAGTATTGTGTTTAATGAGGCTATAGATGAATGTCTTTTGTAGTTGCACTACAAGTAATTGTCTACAAGTAGCAGCAATCACAATTTGTGATTATGTATTGGTGGATTCAGAATGCACCAGTATAGTAACAAATCTTTTTACTTGAAGCCAAGAAAGCAAATCAAAAATCATTCCAATCCATTAAAATGGGTTAAATTATTTAAATTAGTTACATCTGGGGAAATAGCATCACCAATAACGAACGTAAAGCATCACCACCAAGCGCCTCTCTGCATTTTTTAAGATACAGAAAATGTTATATTCCCAACAGAATTTCACCGATTCAGATTGTCTATCCATGCTTTTCAATTAGTTGGGATATTTGGAATGCAAACATGAATAACTTTTATAAATTTTAATCAACAAATGAAAATCTAACTAAACATCTACTGTGTGTGTTTGTGCTCTATCGGAGCAAACCGCTCAAGAATATTGCTTTTTAGACTTGCAATGTTAATTTCAACTGGTTTGCTATCTGCTTGATACTTGGTCAACATGCATTCAAGAGGATAAAATGCAGCCATTTCTTTGGGCTTGAATATAATTTTTTTTAACGTAAATGCTTAGTATATTAGCCTTAAATACATTTACGTCTATATTCTCTGTCCTTCAAGTTGTAGTCCTGAGCGAGTAGGACTAAAATTAACATTGCATGATCATCCAGCTGGCTGTTCTAATAATTATGAGGTCATATTCTAAGGTTAGTGAGAGAGAGAAAGAGTGCAGGAGAGAGGACAGATGGTAGGACCACCACATTCAGAGTATGTGATGAATAGTGTCAGGCAGTGGACTCAAGCCCGCTGCGTAGAGGAGCCGATCTCTAACGGACATTGTTCTATGGGGTCAAAACTCTCATTAAACTTCACTGTCAAGGCTTCAATTTAAGATGTACAATCTAAAATGTAAAAGTTTCTGGTTCTGTCTCTTTGAGACTTTGTAGTTACGCAGCCCCTTTTTAAAAAAAAAAAAACAGGAGCCGTGTTAGATTACTGCAGATAGACATCGGCATGCTACATTAGTTGTGATAATTCTGTTCTCTGAAACCTACGCCCTAACGCTTACTTCATGTTTTTTTATTCTTCTATTGTTGTTTTCCTGTCTCAGTCAGACCACTCATTTTCGTCCAGCTCAGAGTCTTCGTCAGATTCGCTGTACTCCACGGCGATGCGACGGGACAATATAGTGGCCACGTCATTTCCAACCGGCTCCTTCTTTGCTTCCTGCTCCCGCTGTTCTTGCACCTTACGCAGCTGGATCCCTATGACCAAAAAAAACAAAAAAAAAACTGAAAAGTGAGAAGTAGAACCAGAGATAAGTTGCATGAACATTAATTTGTTTATTATTAAAAGTTTGAATCTCACAAAACCTCTCAAGAACTGATAAGAAATATGGCTCAGGCCATATTTCACCACCATTATAATAATAATAATGTAATAATAAGAAATGATGTTCGAAAAGTTTTTTTTTTTTTTTTTATTTTAGAATTTTTCAAAACGTTTTTTTAAAGAAATCTGACATTCACCAACGCTGCATTTATTTAATCAAAAACAGTAAAATTGTGTAATATTATTGCAATTTAAAATACCTGTTTTCTATTTAAATACATTTTAAAATGTAATTTATTCCAGTCAGAAAACCCTGAATTTTCAGCAGCCATTATTCCAATCTTCAAGGTCACATGATTCTTCAGAAATCATTCAAATATGCTCAAGAAGCATTGTTTTGACTGCGAAAACAGTTGTGCTGTGTAATACAGCGTTCTTACTGGATTTTTCCAAATTCTTTGAGAAAAAGTAAAAAAAACAACATTTTTTTGATAGAAAAATCTTTGTAACATTATAAATGTCTTACTGTCACTTTTGATCAATTTAATGCATCCTGGTGTAACACAAAAGTTTATATTTCTTAAAGAAACAAACAAAAACAGATGGGACCCAAACTTTTTGATTGGTATATTATATTAACGAATATGAAAACGTTTTTAAACTGTGACATTTGAATTGCTGCCATTATCACTTATCATGAGGCAAAAAGGTGACAAACAAAAAAAAACACACCATTTGACACCATAACACTCAAACTTTATGTGTGACCTCTGACCTCGTCTAATGGCCGCCAGCAGGTCGCTGCGTGCATCGCTCATTGGGATGAGAGGTACCTGGCCCTTCCTGGGGATAACCGGTGCTTCCGCAGGGGCAGCGGGCATGGTGTGTGAGTGAGGGTGTGGGTGGGGGTGTGTGGGCCGGGCCAGGTGGAGGTGGAGGGGGGTGCGGGAGGAGGATGGTTGGGGAGGGGGTAGGAAGAGGGCGCCAGGGGGTCGGAGCAGAGGGTGTAGTCGGGAAAAGAGATGGCATGGCGCTGGCTGGGGAAGAGGAGGGGCCAGTGGAACTGTCAAAGGCAGTCTGGGCAGAGGGAATGAGAGGAGGAGGTGGAGGAGGAGCAGGAGGTACGAAATACTCTCGATGCTGAGACTGCTGACCACTGAGATGAGAAAATAAATTAATCAAACCAAACACATTAACTGCAGTCAGGAGATGAGCTATAAGCTTAGAGCTCACTGCAAGATGCAAATTCATTGGCCTTTTATGTTTTAAATTTGAGCATGTGTCATGCCAAAAAAACAACAACAACAACAAATTTGTTTTGATGTCAAAAATCTACTCTCAAATACTTAGTTATTGTAAACTAAAACAAACAAAATTAAAAACTGTTATTGTTAATTGAAATAAAGATGAATTAATAAGATACATTTGATAAAAAAAAGTGAAAATTGGAAAACAAAACCTGAAGTCAAACTAATTTAAGTACTACAATAGCTCAAACAAATCAATATAAATTATAGATAAAAATGGCGAAAGCACATAACAAAAAAGCTGATAAAAATGACAAAAGCTTTAACAAAATTACTCAAAACTTTAAACTTAAATTGAAAACTGAAAATATAAAAATAAAATATAATTCAAAATATTGATAAATAATATGATAGTATATAAATAATACTAAAATGATGCGTTTGTGTGTTAACAGATGGCTAGTGGTATAAAACGTGATAGCTACAGACTGATAAAAATGATTTTTTTAGTTGACACAACTAGTTTGTGATTTGTTGTGCAAAATCTCATAACTTTACCAAAACTAGAAACTGTGAGTCTGTGAGACCGTTGTCTTGTTGTGAGTGTTTGGCCATAGAAATGATGCTACCTAAATTTTACACATGATCATATATGTTTTCTAGGCTATTTAGTCTCTGAAGAAATACATAAATGATAAACAGAGCAATTCCAAGAAGGTCCTCACACCACTGGTGCTCAAGGCCCTAAAAATGGAGCATTTAGACTAGGGTTTTGCAGCCCCTAGGGGTTCATGGTGGAACTGCAGGAAGTTCATGGGACAGAGTAAATGATATGCAAACGCAAACTGAATACAATATGAAGTAAAATCAAGTAAAAAAAAATTATAACATTATACTCTTACATTCAAAATCATTCAGTAATTCAACATATTACTCATATTTACTGAATGGTTAGAATGTTTATCTGAATTTTTAGTGGGTATTTCATTTAAATAATTTAGATGATTAGAAAACTCTGCTTTACACCCTTTATATTACAGAGAGTTACTGAATTAAGAGAAGCCGAAGAATCACAGACCTGTAGTCTTTAGCCTGCAGGGGACGTGGCCCGTTGAGAGTGGGGTCTGTGACTGCTTGTCCATGGGAGGTCTGAACCCTGCCAATGGTCTGTCTCCCAGGTGGAGCGGAGGAGGAAGCGGGCGGCCGATACCCACGGTCCAGGGACTGGGTCTGGACATGAGAGGGGGCCATGAGGTGCTCTTTGCCATCGGCAGCGGAGTAAGTGCTGGTCACGGCCATCTGCTGAGCCGGGGTGACTGGGGGACAGGGGGGGGGCTGCCTGGGTTAGGAGTGTCACCAATGTCGAGGCAACCCCCCCCCCTCCCAACCCCCCCCCCCCCCCCCCCCCCACCCCCACGCCCCCAGTAGCCATGATGCGAAAAGACACAGAGAAAGTAGGACAGTTGTGAGAGAGGGAAAAAAGGAAAAGAGAGAAATATTAAATGCAAATATCTTTAAGCAATCTTGAGCTTTAAAAAGAATATTATGGATTCCAAAGTTCAGCTTTATTGAAAGCACCTGTGTGGCATACTGTTTATTACAACAGATAATAATTTTCACTGTTGATTGTCAAAATTAGCCCCACAGTGGACTTCCAAAGTCTTCAGGGCAAGCCACTACAGCAGAATAAATGTTAAAAGACAGTATTTTAAAAAGCGATAACAAAAGTCTGTAAGACTGTTTTTGTTTTGTGGTGAAAATCCATTCAGCTCCAAGACTGCATTTATTTGATAAAAAAAAAAAATAGCAGTATTGGAAATAAAATACAAATTTAAACGTTCAGCAGCTAGTACCCCAGTCTTCAGTGACGTGATCCTTCAGAAATCATTCTAATAAGTAAACATTATACGTTCATTCTAATATGTAAACAATGTGAAAATTTTTCCTTTCATTTCTACACACCAAAAAAACCCAAACAAACAAAAAAACTAAAACAATGAACAGCACCATTCAACTACAGTACAGATTTTCAACATATATCTAAAACATTTTAATATACAGTATGAACCATGTTCACGCAGGGATGAAATTATAATTTATTAAAAAAGACAGTTTAAACTGATTCACTGAACGAATCAAACTTACTAACCAATTTTTAAACTTACATGTTTAAATGTAACTTTTTTACATGACTCTGATATGAACTGCTGCTTTATTTGCTTAAATGTGCAACAAAGAACGACCATCTTTTCCATTTGGAAAATTATTAACCAAATAAAAAGCACATTAAAGCCATTACAATATGCACAATGTAAAATAATTAGTCAATATATCACCTACCTCAATCATTTAATTGTTTAACCTAATAAAAATTATTATAAAAACTAACAAATAAATAAATAGAACGGTATAATAATGTGAAGCTTTATGCCTCGTTCAAGGGACGATTATCGCGCGCGCTTATTGCCGAAGTTTTTCGACGCGTCTTTTGTGTTCAAACCCAAGCGATTTTCACAGGCGATGAGCCCAGTGAACGTGCAAATTCACTCCCTGAATTTGGATGGCGCTTAATGAAAACCAGAAATACCCCAGTACACATCGAATCCTATTTGATCTGCAATTCCTCTCCATAACAACGCTCTCTTATCGAGATTTTTGTAGTCGCTAAGCGTTTGTCATAAAGCCCTTTGTGTTCAGACACCAATAAGACGAGCAGCTCTACATTCATCTTGAGCATGAGCTGCAATATTTTTTGGTTTAATCTACGGGACACTAGTTCCGATTCACAGTTAGTTCACATGGTTCAATTCCTGAGGGGTGGCAGGCGCACCAAAACACCCAAGTCAGTAGTTGAGTAACTTCAGCAGTTCCAGGCATGTGAACAAAAGCGTCAATCTCATTGGTCGGACAGTTTTTAACGCGAGACGGTGAGCCACACACACCAAAATATGACAAGAAACGAACACGAGGACGTTTTTAAAAAAACTGCACCTTTACACTTCGGCGTTTGAACACTCACATGGCGAACCCAGCGCGTTTAAACATCGGCTTCGATGACATCGCACGCGATATTCGTCCCGGTGGATGAAAAAAGACTGAGATTGCCTATGGATGACTCATCCCCCGTTTTGGCAGCTCAAAGTGGCCAACAGAGGCCGTAGTGAGCATATGCAAAAGCATATGCCCAGCCCAGCACTTGTTCCGCACTGAAAAAGGCCAACAAAGTAAAAGCCAAAAGAGACCAACCAACATGTGTGTCTGGGGAAAGTGAGCCAGAATGAGTGACGCCTGCCGTGGACGGCGAAGGATGGAAACGGAGGCAGTTCTGGTCGGAACTCCTTATCATACCCATTACGTTCCAACCCATGCGAATACGTTCCGAGCCTTTGTACGACATTTTTCACCTCCCGAGCTGGGGTCGAGAGAGAGGCGAGACTGAGAGGAGGGAGAAAGAAAGGCTAGTGTGCAAAATCAAGGGTCTCATCACACATCACATTGGTGAAAGAGGTTTTTTTAACACTGTCAGCTAAAAAAGAGCAAAAGTCCACACACACAGACCGGAGTGTCCACATTCTTTTCACTGAAAAGTGCTGTAAAAGAAAGCGTGTCTTGATACATAAATACAGGGATGCTAATTAAACAAACACACACACCCCACACACACACACAACACACACACAAAACACACACAACACACACAGTAGAAAACAGCTAGTGAAGAGACTGTAGGAAAGAAAGTGAATGCACAAACACTGACGTCGCAGAGACAAAGTGAGGGGATGATGGATGAATTAGAAGGACTGACAGTAATGCAGGTTTCTTACAGAGGATAGAAGGGGGCTTCTGAGATGGGCCTGCCTGGAGTGGGACTTAGTCTGGTCTGATTGAGTCTGGCCTGAGCCGCTGGTCTGGAGAGAAGGGGCAAAGTCTGGGGGAGTTAGAGCTCTCATTCATGCACACATAAAGATACATCCACTGATGGGTTTCCTTCTGCTCTCTCCTTTGCATATAAAAACATAAGCTTCTGGTTTGAAGAGAGGAAATCAATCTGAGAAACAGTTTTTACAGGGGGCCCAGTAGTGCTATGGAAGCAAAGGGAGTTTGTCTGATGTCCTTAGTATAAGTTGATAAGTTAAAGTCAATCTTAACCATGTACTGCACCATGTACAACAACACTTATTTTGGTATCAACTTGGTACCGAAGTTCCAGCATTTTTGACATCCTTAAACCAGTATGTGATTGTGGAAAGAACAGACAGCGTGAAACAGGACCATAAAGTGCACACAAAAACATATTTATGCAGTAGACACACACACCTTCTGTCTCCTCTTTTCTTTTCTCTTGTCCTCTGTGGCTTGCAGCATTTTCTCCCTCCAGAGGATAAAGAAGTAGGAGGGGTCTGTGTAGAACTTCAGTGCATCCTTCTTATCATCTCTATAGAAAGAAAGAAAAAGAAAGAGACATATGATGGTTGCTTCAATAGCATTTGCTCAGTGTAGAGCTGTAACTCTCCAAACAAACAAAACAACTTGCTAAAATGAATAGGGCTTTCAGGCATATTTGAGAGTGAGAATATTCTAGGAGAGTGCACTTGATATGCAGCAAGTGATTTATCATTTTGTCACACTACACCCGATGTGCACAAACCGGAGAAGGCGGAAATAGGAAATAAAACATGCAATTGAAACACATCTTCATTTTTATTAATTGAACATTTTAATATAATAAAGTTTTATATAATGCAACATTTACTTTCAGTCCACAGCGTTCAGTGAAGTTTGATTTTTGGCCCTTCATAGTAAAAGTTTGGGAACCTCTGTACTACATCATTACTTGTCTTAAAATGATTTTGTTGCTGGAAAAGTTAAACTATTTTGAAACCTGCTGAGCTGATGTTATGCTACAGAAGAAAAATATTTATTTATTTAGTCATTTAGCAGAAGCTTTTATCAAAGTGTGACTTACAAATGAGGACAATAAGAGCAGTCAAAACTAACAAAAGAGCAAAAATATATAAGTGCAAACGACAAGTCTCGGTTAGCCTAACGCAGTACAAGTAGCAAGGTGTATATATATATATATATTATACTTCACGCCTCCCCGGTATATATATATATATACCGTGGTGTGAAAAAGTGTTGGCCCCCTTACTGATTTCTTTGTAACACTGTAATGTTTCAGATCATCAAAAAAAATTTAAATATTAGTAAAAGATAACAAGTGAACAAACAAACATGCAGTTTTTAAATGAAGGTTTTTATTATTAAGGGAAAAAAAAATCCAAAACTACATGGCCCTGTGAAGAAGTGTTTGCCCCCCTGTTAAAACTGTGGTTTATAACACCTGAGTTCAATTTCTCTAGCCACACCCAGGCCTGATTACTGCAACACCTGTTCGCAATCAAGAAATCTCATAAATAGGACCTGCCTGACAAAGTGAGTAGACCAAAAGATCCTCAAAAGCTAGACATCATGCTGAGATCCAAAGAAATTCAGAAACAAATGAGAAAGAAAGTAATTGAGATCTATCAGTCTGGAAAAGGTTACAAAGCCATTCTAAAGCTTTGGGACTCCAGCAAAAACCACAGTGAGAGCCATTATTCACAAAAAGCAAAAACATGGAACAGTGGAGAACCATCCCAGGAGTGGCCAGCCGACCAAAACTACCCCAAGAGCACAGCGACGACTCAACCAAGAGGTCACAAAAGACCCCACAAACACATCCAAAGAACTGCAGGCCTCACTTTCCTCAGTTAAGGTCAGTGTTCATGACTCAACCATAAGAAAGAGACTGGGCAAAAATGGTCTGCATGGCAGAGTTCCAAGACGAAAACCGCTGCTGAGCAAAAAGAACATAAAAGGCTCGTCTCAGTTTTGCCAGAAAACATCTTGATGATCCCAAGACTTTTGGGAAAATACTCTGACCTGAGAGACAAAGTTGTGAACTTGTTGGAAAAAAAAAGGTTGGGCTTGTGTCCCATTAGTCTGGCGTAAATGTAACTGCATTTCCGAAAAAGAACATTAATACCAACAGTAAAATATGGTGGTGGTATGTTTGGTCTGGGGCTGTTTTGCTGCTTCAGTACCTGGAAGACTTGCTGTGATAAATGTAACCATGAATTCTGCTGTTTACCAAATAAATCCTGAAGGAGAATGTCCGGCCACATGTTCGTTACCTCAAGCTGAAGCGAACTTGGGTTTTGCAGCAGGACAATGATCCAAAACACAACAGCAAGTCCACATTTGAATGGCTGAAGAAAAACAAAATTAAGACTTTTGAGTGGCCTAGTCAAAGTCCTGACCTTAATCATATTGAGATGTTGTGGCATGACCTTAAAAGGCGGTTCATGCTCGAAAACCCTCCAATGTGGCTGAATTACAACAATTCTGCATAGATGAGTGGACCAAAATTCCTCCACAGCGCTGTAACAGACTCATTTCAAGTTATCGCGAAGAGTATCGTGTATTGCAGTTGTTGCTGCTAAGGGTGGCCCAAACAGTTATTAGGTTTAGGGGGCAAACAATTTTTCACACAGGGCCATGTAGTTTTGGATTTTGTTTTTCCTTAATAATAAAAGCCTTCATTTAAAAACTTCATGTTGTGTTCACTTGTGTTATCGTTTACTAATATTTAAATTAGTTTGATCTAAAACATTAAAGTGTGACAAAAATGCAAAAAAAAAAATCAGGAAGGGGGCCAAAACTTTTTCACACCACTGTATACACACACACACATATACAGTACACACAAAATACATACATAGATACTGTATATATATCTAAACCAAATATACCAAATATTATATTATATTCTACACACACTACGGATACACACACACAAAGGAAAAACAAGTAGATAGAATAGAAAAATAGAAAGCTAGTGTTTGTTTGTTTTTGTTTTTTTTAAATAAAAAAAGAAGATAAATAAAGATAAAGTAGAATTAAAATAGAATTAAAATAGAATAGAAAGTGCTTGAGTTAGAGGGTGAAATAAAGGTGGATCAGATGTGTTTTTAGTCGTTTCTTGAAAATGGTTAAGGACTCAGCTGCTCGGATTGATTTGAGCAGGTCATTCCACCAGGAGGGAACAATTAATTGTGTCTCTTTGAGATGGCACAATAATACGCCGTTCACTTGGCAGAACGCAAGCTTCTAGAGGGCACCTAACTCTGAAGTAATGAATTTAGGTAAAAGGGTGAAGAGCCAGTGGTGGTTTTGTAAGCAAACATTAATGCCTTGGAATTTTATGTGAGCAGCTATTGGTAGCCAGTGCAAATTGATGAACAGGTGTGTGACATGCGTTCTTTTCGGTTCAATAAAGATTAATCTTGCAGCGGCATTTTGGATTAATTGTAGAGGTTTGATAGAAGTGGCTGGAACACCTGCCAAGAGAGCATTGCAATAGTCCAGCCTGGATAGAACAAGAGCTTAAACAAGGAATTGAGTTGCATGTTCTGAAAGAAAGGGCCAAATCTTCGTAATGTTGTATAAAGCAAATCTGCAGGACCCGGGCAGTTTTAGCATTGTGGTCTGAGAAATTCAGCTTATCATCAAATCACAACTCCAAGGTTTCTAGCTGTTTTTTAAATGAGTTATGGTTGATGAGCCTAATTGGAAATTTTGATAAAGTGATGGGTTTGTGGAAAACCACAAGCAGTTCTGTCTTAGCCAGGTTGAGTTGAAGGTGATGGTCTGTCATCCAACAAGAAATGTCTGTTAGACATGCTGAGATGCGAGCAGCTATCGTCGGATCATCAGGATGGAATGAGAGGTAGAGTGTCATCAGCACAGTAGTGATATGAAAGGCCATGTTTCTGAATGACAGAACCTAGCGATGCCATGTAGACAGAGAAGAGAATTGGTCCAAGAACTGAGCCCTGAGGCACCTCGGTAGCTAGATGTTGTGACTTGGACACATCGCCTCTCCAAGATACCTTGAAGGACCTAACTGAGAGGTAAGACTCAAACCACTGGAATGCAGTTCCTGAGATGCCCTTTGCCAATAGAGTTGACAGGAGAATCTGGTGGTTCACCGTATCAAAAGCAGCAGACAGATCCAGCAAAATAAGTATAGAAGATTTCGAAGCCACTCTGGCCAGTCTTAGGGTTTCAACAAATATAAGACGCAATGTTGCTACTGTTGCTATTACACAATAAGAAATGGTAGAATGTTATTTGACATGAGTTAATAATGCACAGAGAGTGAAGTGATGATCATCTCACCTGTAAGGGCTGAGAATATTGAGAGGGGGAGGTTTGTCTCCACGGTGGTAGAGCTCCAGCACAGGATTAGGGATGGAGTTTCTGGAAACCACCTGTTGGTCCTGAATGGTGGAGCTCTTGAAGGCCTTCCTCATGTTGATATCTTGCAGAGAGACTGAAGATGGGGGAGAGAGGAAGATTTCAGATTTATGCATTCATTTCATTATTGAGATTGCAAAAATGTTTAAATTTGACGTTTTTTAGTACACAGATCTAAACAGACTTAGTACAACATATTGAGCAAAGAAGAAAAAGGGCATAGGATATTAAAATTTAGAGAACAAAGAAGAATATTAAAAGACAACTTATTATAATTAAAATGTATAATAATTAACTTGTATAATTTATTATTATTAAAGTATAAATAAAAATTGTATAATTAAAATACAATTCTCATTTAATTATTATTAAAAGTATAACAAACAATTATAATTAAAAACATTATATGAAGGTAACGGCATGTACGGACACTACCAATAACACTGATATGAGATCAATTCAGTGTTTGTTTACTATATGGTGATTAAAAGGTGTGGTGACCTCCTAAGACAAACTGTCACTTGATCATCATAAAGTGTTAAAGGCCAAAGTAACGCTGGTGAAATCACTGATTAAGTCTCTTATGTTTTGTTAAGAAAGGATGAGCCTGTCATTGAGACACAGATGGTCAATTCTTATCACATGATCTGATCCACCCTAATCAGGAATGGCACAAAATAGGTAGATCAGCTGGCAGTAAGAAGCAACCATCACTGCTGTGCTGCCCTAGAGCATGTTGAGCTCCTGCTCACAAATCCCACATTGTTTGTGTTTTTTTTTTCTTCACATAGACGGACTGTTGGTGGCAAGTGACTTCGAGTTTGCTTGCAGAAATCAAAAACAAGTATGAGATACTGAAAAAGTGATTAATCTTAACCCCTTATTAACACACACATTAAAACTTGGGACATCACGGTCAGTCAAAAGATGTATGATAACCAATGACAACTGTTTAAAATGGGCTTGTTACAATTGGTGTGTGACAGGTTAATATATATACTTATATATAGTATATATATATATATATATAATATATCTTATTATATATATATATATATATAGAACAAAAAAAACTGACGAGCGTCCGAAGCCCATCAGCGTCTTTTCGCCCTGGAAACAAGCGAGGAGCACTTGGCCATCATCATCACAGGCTGATCGGTCACAGTTGCACCTCATCAGGCGGCGGCTACATAAACCACGCAAACCCTGCCATCTAGGAGATTCCTCCATGAGACTGGCACGAAATCCGCCCTGTCATTTTACCACAGAAAGCAGTGTTGGACCTCCCGACAAGCCCCAAGCGAGCACTGAACGGACCCTCTGCACTGGGAAAGAAGGGAAACGACACGAGCCACTCACGGAACTGGCGCACCTACCCTGGACCTTTCTCACGGCACCCCTACCCAAAAAGAACTCACCCTCCGGGGGTATTGATTGAGATTTTTGTCATGTGATTCTTCACCCGATTACAATATATAAACACAGACCAAACAAACAAAAAAACTAAACAACCTATGTAATAATTCATAGTCATATTTAAATGTAATATACAATTAAATTGAAATATACATACTGTAAATTCAATTAAAAGGAGAAAACTATGACTAAAAAGACATTGTATAAAAATGAACAGTCTGTCTCTGATAAAAAGTAGTGCAAAAGCAGAAAATAGTTTAGAGTTGAGATATTCTGTAACATCAGTTATGCAATGATCTATGACACTGTGGAAATGTATGTCTTAACTGTGGACCACTGCTAAATTATTTATTAGGTTCTTCTACATTAGTGTAGGGATTGTCTGTTACTGAGAGGGCGGGGCTTGTTTTGATGTAAAGAATGATGGACTGCCTTAATCGCCCTCTAATTATGTATGCCACAGGAGAACACACAATATTAAAGCACTGGCTGTGCCTCAAGGGCCACTGCACTGCTTTATTGAACATTAATAATACAAGACTGAGGATACTGGCTGATCTGATGGCAGGAATGGGGTATATATGAGGTCAAACCTGGGACAACTTATAAAACAAGGTGGTTCAGCTTTTCACAATATATGTACTATGAGCCAGAATGCAATGCTGTTGTAATGGAAGAGAAAAGCCCTTTCCTTGCTTATTTGTTCAAATACCAAAAAACAGTCGGTCTAAAACAGCTATGACGTAGCTCACCCATTTAATCTTAAACCCAATCTCTGGCTTGACTATTAAAATGGTTGTCTTTTATATTAATAAGCGATTCCAGTCAGATTCACATGTAATCAAAATGTTATTGATCCGAAAAAACTGAAGTGTTATTTTATTATCATTAAGATACTATTATAGTTTTTAATAATATTTTGAATTAAGTTTTAGGTTTTAAATTAACATTTTAGTATTTATTTTGTAATTTTTATCATTAAATTTTTTTTTTTAATTGTGTAAATGTTTAATTTTAGTTATTTTATTACACTGTTAAACTTAATGACAATAAAAAATTATGTTTTAGCAACTTGCTGAAAAAAAGTTATATTTTTGTTTGTTTTAGATAACTATAATAACCCTGGCTCTAAGACATTAATATCCAATGAGGCACTGCTCTATAATATACAGCTCTACAAATCACACACTGACTACATGCCTCATTTTATTAATTTAAGTTTTCTTCCTCTATTTCTTTTTTTTTCTCATTTTGTTTGTATCTCTAAATGCCTCTTTTGTCCTTGTGCGCAGTCTGTTCGAGTGCAAAAGAAGCTCAGTTTTAAGTCTGGATGGCTGGTTATAAATTAATAATTAGAACGGACATTAAGAGGGGGATGGGGTGACATTTTTGGATCAGACACAACTATGAATGCCAGCAAACCCCATCACCCTTTCTGGTAACACACACAATATTCCGTCTCTTCCTCTCTGAGAGATGTCTCGATATTCAGAGACCTCAAGAGATCTCATTCTTCTCCTCCTCCCACTGCCCATCTCCTTCCCAACCTTCCATTCTACATGCAGTACACATAAACCCCAGATCACCATCAGGTCAGACAGACACACACATTAGAGAGCTATAAACACACACACACACGGCCCAGAAACCACACGCTGTGCATTCCCAGCAGGTTTTGCTCTCGGTGTGGTTGAGAGGTCATCGCTCACTGTGAATCAGGTGATAATGGAACGCTCAGACTTTAAAAGAAACGTCGATGTGTCTTCTCCGTAAGTGAGGGGTCACGGGGGAGCTGGAACATATTAAACCCTCTTTATCGGCTCTCCAGTTATCGATCACAGCTGGGCGGAATGTCTTAAATAGACGAGTACATCGTTAGAACATGTAAAGTGGCCCTAATCTTGATTTTGCATCCGGACAGGGTGTTTACAGATAAGAATCTCTTCTCTTATGTCCATCAAACACAGCCTGACATCAGAGTCGTGCTGTGCTCTGCTATCTGCTTCATTTATTGAGACAAGAGACGGTGCCACCAGGCACTGGATTTTTCTATTCCGCAGAGAGAAGAACAAAAGAAAGAGATGAGAGGACTTAGAGGGAGGAGTAAAATGATACAGTTTAATCTCTCTCTCTTTCATGGCAAAGAAAGCTGGGTCATCCCTCTAACTACAGGCTAAAAGAAGACCATTATAGAGGACAGCACTCGAAGGCAAACACACTCTCTCTCAGCTGCTAGCTGCTACAGCTGAAAGCTTGATAAGATCTGGAGATGATGCAGAGATTAAGCTTAACGCGTGATGTTACCCTCTTCCACTGTGGAGTCCAGTTGGGTGACTTTGATAGCCAGCAGGTCCACTCTCTCTTGCAGGTTATTCATACGCATGTAGAAACTGTTGGCTTCATTAAACAGCTCTCCAAAGATGTCCTCTGCATGACGACCTGCAAGACAGAAGGCAACAGAAGCTAAGAGAACAGCGTACTGAAAAGATCAACTGAATTTCCATGCTAGGTTGGGTGTTGGTCGAGCTAGTGGTCTAGCACAGTGATGCTATTCATCACCAAATCTTGGTCAAGCTGGTGGACCAGAATGATGCTTTCTGACTTATTTCAACAGGCAACATATAAAAGATTATATAAAGAACAAACAATTCAATACAACTAAAACAAGAGAGAAAAGCAGGGTGCCACTCACTCAGGCTGCCCAGTTGTTTGATAATGGCTGCCAGGGTGCTGTTGGTGACACACTCCAGTTCACTGGGCACTCCATCAGGCAGAGCTCCTCGACACAGGTGCTTGGGCTCGATACTCCTCTTCACCAGCGGCATGACTGACTACTGCTGAGAGAGAGAAATAGGAAGACCCATTAAGACACTTAATGAACTCAAACACCAAATGAGGAGGTATATTTCCGGAATTCATTTAAACTGAGAATATGCACACACATACCGTTTATATTTTTATCAGAAAAATATTTTGTTTTTAAAACGTGTCATCATTTGTAAAAGTATATAAGAACTTCTTGAACTGACTTTTAATTTGACTATACATTTATTGTTTTTTTAATTGTTAAAATAGATTAACTATTAAAATAGCTATAAAACAAACAGATTTAACCTGAGAATTGTCACAGCCAATATAAAACTAAGACATTTAAGAGGAAAATATATTTTGTACACATTTTTAAATTATGTTTTTTAAGTTCAGGATAGGTTTTATTTAGATTTCATCTTTTAAAATGCATACGATAATTTCCTTGATTCACTTACAACATAAACTATATTTTTCACTTAAAAGTAGTTGCTGAAAATTAGTAACTATAATATACTATAAAATTATAACTCGATGAAAGCTTTGAATGAAAGATTACACACGCTGAAATAACAAGCAAAAACAATGGCATACATTGCAAAATATGCGATTTGCTTGATGCTTCTAATATTCCAAAAGTCATTTAACCAAAAATCGTGTTAGTCATTTAGATAACAATGCTCAATATGTCACATAAAACCAAATGTTTAAGTTTGTATAAGTTTAACACATCCGTCAAAGCAGCACTGGTCCAACAAGGCAAGTGACCGTATAATCAACTGACCCAAAACTCTGCCACACAGCCCTGGGAAATCCGTGTATCATTCGATCATTCGTTTTTTGAATTAATATGACGTAGAAACTGAGAAAATGCTCCTTTTTTTTTTTTTTTTTTTTTCCAAAAAACGAAAAATGAGAATTCAGTTTAAATTTTCGTTTTTTGTTCATGGGTGGAAAAATTTATAAACAGCTTGAATATTCGATTTCTACACGTGGGCGGGAATTAAACACCCCTTTCTGCTGATTGGTCAGCCGAAGATCAAACCGTGCCATCATCAGTTCTTCTGCAGTATCACGCAACAGAATAATAGTCCTCCGCTGCTGCAGTTGTACGGATTAATAACCCATTTTATCAATTTCAAAATTTTCATCAAACAAACAGACTAATGAATAGCTCGACACAACTCGTACCCGGCAGAGTCTAGACAGGTCTTTCTTCTGTGTAGACCAGCGGTTCTTAAAGTGATAGGGGGTCCAAGAAATAATTTGCTATAGCCTAAAGTATTTCCAGACTGTAAAGTCGCTTTTTTATCATGATACATAGGCCTACTGTGATTTATTCCAAAGTGACTTATATGATACATTTAACGTCAAATAATCTAAATGAAACCTTTAAAAGACAAGTATTCCCTGTGGTTCATGTTTGTGGCATGCGCCAGAAAGATGCTCAAGGAGACCGAGACGCGCTAAAGCAGCGCATTCTGTTGTTCTCTTTATTTTTTCAAAGGCATGACATTTTGTAGTTATTTTGAACGTAACGTTACACAATTAAAAATACAATTTTTACCATATGACTATAAATGACAGAGTATTAAGTTATTTCCCCTCAATGGGGGAAAATAATCCAAGTGAACATCAATCAGTACTCAATATTAATTTAAACTGCTTTAAATATGACTGCTGCTTATTTCTGGAATTCTGAAAGGTATTATGAGGGTTTGTGTGAGAAACAAATGGAAAGGCCAAGTTTATTATTATTTTATGAAAATCTTGTTTTTTTAGTTGCAGATTTGTTTGCGTGCCCAAAGCACAAGTGGGCATACCTTTTGAGATATCAATTATAATGAATTTTAATAAAACACAAGACTACATTATATAACTTTAACAGTAGGCTATTTAATATCTGTTTTTCTCTGGTTGTCAGTCAGAATGACATTTCTTGCAACATAGGCCTATATATACCAAAGCCAATTTATTATTCTTTCCTTTCTTTTTTAGTGTTTAAAATATTTATTTTGAAACAAATTAATAAATTTCTTAATTAAACAAACAAACAGAATTACTGGGTGAGCAGGGTAGGCTAAGAAAGCTGTCATATCATACCCTGCCATGCACAGCTGATGCAAAGAATATAATTTATATCTACACAGAAAAAAGCCCTGTCTAGACAATGCCCTGGTACGAGTTGTGTCGAGCTATTCATTTGACTGTTTGTTGAAAAAAAAGATGATAGGTATTGCAAAGAAAATGCGGTGATAGAATCCAAAGAAACTGCAGCAGTGGAGGACTATTTCCTCTGCGCGTGATACGCAGAAGAACGATGATGGCACAGTTTGATCTTTAGCTGACCAATCAGCAGAAAGGGGTATTTAATTCCCGCCCACATATTGAAATCAAATATTCAAGCTGTTTATTCATTTTTCCACCCATGAATGAAAAAAGAAAATTTAAGCTGAATTCTCATTTCTCGTTTTTTGGCAGAAACAAACCGAAGAAAAAACGAAACAAAAAAGAAGCCGTTTTCTCATTTGAGACTTTCAATATTAAATAAAAAAGCGAATGATCGAATGATACACGGATTCTGGGACAGCCTCAATGTTGAGCCCTGTTTTTAGTCTTTGTTTACGGAGTGTACAAATGAAAGCCAATGTAAAGGTAAAAGTGTTAGTATGAAATTTGAATTCAGTTCTATAAAATCAAATCTCACAATGTAATATGGTTATATTGTCTTTTCGGTTGAGCCAGCATGCCTTAAGCATTTTGTGCCGATTAATAATTCACCTGTATTTAATACAGACGTCTGACATAAGTGGGCCCTTGTTTCAGAAAAAGGACCTACTGTGGTCTGTTCCTGTTTACAGACCACCAATGATCACAGACAAACGTTAATAAAGACAGTCACTGGCATCACACACACTGATGCAGGCGCAATGGTTCAGTGACCTGGGCACACAGACAACATCGTCTGGCAACTAAAGCGGATGAGTATGCTGCTAATGAGACATGAAAAGAGCACTGTTATAGCCTGGTGGGACAGCAGACGTGTGTGTTCCCCTGCTTTCTTTGTGTGTCTAGTTATTATTTCAGTCTGAAAGTGATTGGAAAACCAGATTGTAAACTATATGACTATTCAAAAGTTTAGGGGCCGTATTTTTTATTTAAAAGAGAAATACTTTTTACAAAAGATTTCTATTTAAAATAAATGCTGCTCTTTTTAATGTTCTATTCATCAAGTAATCCAAAAAAAGGTCAAATGTCAAAACATGGTTTTCACAAACATTAGCAATTTTTCCATGAGCTTTTCATTTAATTCTGCTCTCACAGTTTGAAGCAGACACTGCGGCCTGTCCAATTTAATGAACAACAACATGTGAATTTTTCCACTGGAATACACTTGAAATCGCTTGTATCTTGTCTTTTTTCACAGGGACACTTTAAAACTTTCTCCCAAATTCTTCACTTCAAACTACACTGGCATTTTTTACTATGTGGAAATCTTTTACTATGGGAATAAAATGCGACCAGATACTGTATATTATATATGTCAATAACGGAAGGTATTTTAAATTATGTGTCAATGTTTTTTAAAATGTCATTATGATGGAATATTCTTCCTGCTTTTCATCAAGTGCTGGCACACACACCATTATAACAATTACACAGCAGTTCAATAACAGATCACTTTGCACTAAAACATTCACACTCTTTTTCAATCTGTCTTCTCTGAATCTCTCGGTCTGCTCATGAATAAAGCAGCAGAGCTGAGTGAGACTGTAGAGGCGCAGGGCTGTAATCCTCACTCCCTCGGCGTTCGGCTGGACTGTTCTCTGTGTGAAGTGTAAGTAACAAAATATGATGGGTTAATGGATGAGAGGAGAGAGAGAGAGAGAGAGAGAGAGAGAGAGAGAGAGAGAAAAAATATCTGTCTGTGTTTTGGGGGAATGAAAGGACACACACATCAGACTCTCTCAAAACCCTGTGAACTGCCTGCCCACATTTACATTCCTGCATTCGACTTTCAGAGAATTCATGATATGCATTTTATCAGCATGTCCCTGAGACTCAAACTCATGACCTTGGCATTGCTAGTGCCCTGCCCTGCCAGCAGAGCTACAAGAATGCTACCTACCTAGAGAGTTTTGTTTGCTGCTGACTAGTGCTGGGAGGTATGACCAAAAATTTATATCACAGTATTTTTCAAAACTATACCGGTTTCACGGTACATGACGGTATTTTTTTTCATGCATGACCAGGTGTTAACCATATTTTCTATTGATTGAGAGAAGAAATACTGCAGTATACTGACTGAGAATGCCCTATTTTACTGTCATGATGGGTGAATATTGTCAAAAAATACCACACTAAAATAGTGACTAAACACGACCCCTTTTAATACATGTTAACCAGGAGTCACTCTCACTTATAATCGCGGCATCGTCTGATAAAATCAACATGCATCTACACTAAAGAGCGGCTATGCAGTTGTTTTGGCTATATTACTTTTTTGTCTCATGCAGCGCACCGCCTGCGTCTGAGTAACAAACTAAAAAATAACAACAAATAAAAAAGTGCATGTGATATTAACAGAAGAACTATGCTCATAGTTATAATTCCAAACAATCAGTAAGAGACAGGTGCTAGGAAACACTGTTTTGTACTAATTTATTGACTAGTCGGCTGCGGTGCGACCAACTGAATGCACTGCTTCTCTGCTGCTCACTGCACAGAAACAGACACCAAGAGAGGTGACACTTCTCCGGGAAAGTCAGAACTCGCGTTCGCGGGACAGCATGAGAAATCTTCCAACGAAACATAGCTAAGGTTTATCTCAAACAAACAAAGTCGCTAGGTTGTACAGTTAGGACTATTCTATGGAAAAAAGCTGCTAAAGGGTCTGAAAAGTTGCTAAATCTAGTGACAAAGTCGCGTGTGTGGGTGTGAGAGAGGGAGCTGATGGCAGGGAGCGGTGGCTATTGTGGCGGTCAATGTGAATAGTGTGGAGGAGTCTTCTCGTCATCAAGTTCATTAGTTCCACAGCTTCGTTCGGAAACTTCACGCTTAGTAAACACATACAGATGTTCCCTCACCACAGTGCAACAGTGAAAAGGGACCCCTTTCAAACAGTGTCGTGTTCTGTATGTTGTTTAAGCGACATACACCGGTATTGCGGTATTTTAAAAATTAATATCATAACAAAAATAAACACCGGTATTCGGTATGAACCGGTATACCGCCCAGCACTACTGCCGACTCAGTACACCTCTCTGATTCTCAAATATGCTGTTTAAGCAGGTAGATCTCAACGAATTGAGACACAGACACTGATACTAACACCATGTCCCAACCTGGCATGAAGTAACACATTTTATTGAAACTGCTGTGCAAATTGACACAAACTCGGCCAATCAGAATCATTTCATCAGAATATGTCTGATGTTTAATAAAATACAGTTAGGTAGCTTTTGGACCAATAAGATTTGACTGTGGGTAGGACTGCCTATCACAAACCATGCAAAAATGTGATTAACATGGAAGAAATAGCATTTATTGATTTTCGGTTGGTTGTGTTTTGCCTGGTTAAGTTTAAAAGTTAGAGAGATTTCGGTCACATTTATTTTAAAGGGGTCATATGATACGATTTCAAGTTTTCCTTTCTCTTTGGAGTGTTACAAGCTGCTTGTGCATAGATGAGATCCCTGAAGTTGCAAAGAAAAAAAGTCAAAACCAAAGAGATATTCTTTATCAAAGTTAAAACTCTGCCACGCCCCCTAAAACGGCTCGTTATAACACGCCCCCCACATATCTACATCACTATGTAAAATATTTGCATAAGGGCCAAATGGCAAACAAAGAAAGATAGGCGTGGTTTCAGTAACCGCAGAGTTGTTGGTGAAGCAGCAGGCAGGGAGATGCTGTGTGGTTTCTAGGGGAAGCAAAAGCACCTTTATTTGGCCTTCCGAAGAGTAAGTAGATGCATTAGAAATCTTTAAGAGTACTTACAACAGAACAGCAATGCATTATATGGACGACCATTTCGTGAACCTAGAAGAGAAGGTAATTCTGACTTTGCTATGACAAACTGGCGGTTCTGAATCAGCTAATGTTTTGTGATTAGTTTAAGTATTTGTTATTGACTGTTCAAATGCGGAGTTTTTTTGCGCATCGTGTGTGTGTGTGCGCGCATTAAGTAAGGGCATTACATTTCCGACGAGTGCTTGCAGTGTTCAGCCAATCACAATGCACTGGGTCAGCTGGTCACTCAGAGCAGACTGCGCTTGTCGGAAGGAGGGACTTTGTAGAAAACTAAGCGTTTGAGAGAGGTGGGGCATAGAGGACCTACAATAATGTACAGTATTTGAAAAATAATGTGTTTTTTGAACATTAAAGCATGTCAACATATTCTGTTACACCAAATACACAAAATAATGATCTTTTAAAAAAGCATCATATGACCCATTTAAGGTCCCAATTCTCACCATTAACAAACCATAACTACAACTTTTGCCTCAATGAACTACTAATTTTCTGCTTACTAATAGTTAGTAAGGTAGCTGTTAAGCTTAGGTATGGGGTAGGATTAAGGGATATAGAATATGGTCATGCAGAATATGTGCTTAATAAGTACTAATAAACAGCCAATATGGCAATAATAGGCATGCTAATAAGCAACTAGTTAATAGTGAGAATTGGTCCCTAAAATGTTACCATACTTAATAAAATTACCTAGTCAAAAATATAATTACAGGCTCTTCTCAAGCCATTTAAGGTTAAAATGTATGAATAAAATAAAATGTATATTATATAAAAAAAAACTTTCTTTATTTCAGGGGAGGTTGCAAAGCATCATTTTTCATTTTCATTTAGTGTAACTTGATGTACTAAAATCAACAGAAAACAACAGAAATAAAAAAATGATTAATAAAGACTATAGACATATTTGACAATCGAGAAAATAAAAATAAAAACTAATTCAAAATACTAAAAACTATAATAGTATCTCAACGATACTAGTCACTTGATATATGAAACAACTTGAATTCTTGAATACAAACGGTTGAAAAAATTTGATGGTGAGAATTATGGGAAACAGAGAAAAAGCAGTGAAGGAAAGAGAGAAAGAGTGAGAGAGAGGAGAGAGATGAGATGAGAGAGATGGTGCGGAGGGGCGAGGAACGAGGAGAGAGAGGAGAGATGAGAAAGACGACAGAACAGGAGCAGCCAAAAGTGTGCCACCTTGCCAGGAGGGGCCTTGGTGTTGTTGCCATGGAAACAACACTGAAACGGCTTCTGAGAAAGGATTTAGAGAGAGCGAGAGAATGAGAGAAGTGAAAAATGGTGCAGAGAGAATCCCGCACTATATATATCTCAACAAGATGTCAAGAATGCAGCATAGCCACACTCACTCTCTCATAAACCCCTCCCATCCACACAGAGATCTGAACACACACACACACTTATTCATTTAGTTATTTAATGACTACCTGAACATGTCTGAATTTCCCAATCTCTCTCAAACAGCAGGAGGGGGTCAGGGACCCCAGGGAGAGCAGTGGAGTGAATTCATGAGATTCTGTAATGTGTGTGGGGGGGGAAGTAAAGCAGTAATGTGTAATATGTGATGTGAATATCAAGAGCGTATGTGGTTCACTTCATTAACCAATGCTAAACATTTATCCAGTAGCATCTGATTAGGAGGCTGACATTTGGGGAAACAAAATCACTATTAATCACGTGATTAGGACGGGACAGTAAAAAATGTCAGCTGGAATGGGCGGGACTGGGAATCATAATAATAACACTATGATACCCAACTTTATACACAAATATACCTTGGCTTTTATTTAAATAAACTGTATATTTTAATTTTGAACTCAATTTTAGTTGCCCTGTCTCTTTATGCTCTCCTCCTGTTTGCTTTGGTGTGGCTGGTAAAATCCGAGGTCGCACCCCTTCTGCAGTGGCTCCCTGAGCATGACCTTGAAAAACGCTGTCCCCTCGACTTTTAATAACAGCTAAACTCTTCCCCTGCAACTTTTTCGGGCAAGTTTGTTCACAAAGGGGTTTTTAAGGGCCAGTACAATCTGATTGAAATAAAGAGAGACAAGATAGTCACATCGTTTTGGATATGTTTTATTTGTATCCAAACAATGTAAACATTACGGAGTGCTAAGCAAACACTGTTATGCGGTGTTTGTTTTATTCATAATCGAAGCCCGAGGACGCTCTCATGCATAATGTTCAAAACGGACTCATAGAAGTATTAATAATTTTTGATGTGCCAGGAAATCCCTAATATGTACAAATGCAACCAGCTATCACTGTAGCTAAGCTGAATAAAAAGCAGAAACATTTTTACTAATGAAACATGAAGACAATAAACAATTGCGACAATATATGGTTTATGTGTTTTTCAAGTCTTCTCCAGGTAATAAACAATGTAAATGAATGATACAGTACTAATTGACATAGCATTTATTACAGTACAGAAGCTAAAATATATACAATTTTCTGCCTTATTCGGTGATAAAAAATGGTAAACTTTGTAGTATATAAACTAATCACACAATTGGCATTAGGAAAATTTAAGAAAAAATACTATAGAAAATGAATTATTGGTTATTGTCCAGCAGTGCATTTTAATTTTTAGCCAATTAAAATTAAGAGATAAGAAAAGTTTTTGTCAATTAGACATATAATAATAACATCATAATAAATAATAAAATTAAATTAATAATATTAAAAACGCACAACACCGGAGTGGGAAGGAATGGGAGTAATTCTTCTGGGACTGGGACAGGATTTCCCCCGAGTTTTTTCGTGGGATTGGGATGGGATTTTTTTTTTTGTGGGAGTGGGACAGGAGAGGTTTGAAAATCAACTCTCGTGTCACCCTCTAATTAGGAGCAGTCATTGTAAAGCAGCAGGAGCCTGTGAGTGTGATAACATGTGAGTGTGATTTGCATAACATTACATGTCAGAACTACCCACTTTTGTAGATGTGTAGGTCTAAGGGTTGTTTTTAATGTGAGTCGGTGTCATTTATCATTGCATCTGCTCTGTGTGAAACAGACAGCATTTATAATAGAATTAAAGGCCCAGCTCTCCCTCTCTACAGGCATGTGTTTAAAAGTCAATGGAACACTATCAAACTCTCATCTCCCACTGTGAACCAAGTGCCTGCGGTCTGCTTGCAAAATATCACACACACCATATCATTAGCCACGAACACTGAAGTTCATTTTCTGAACAGGTTTTGATTTAATTCAATCCATCAGTAGATCAAAAGCTACACAACCTTACAGGCGGCCTTGCATTATTTGGTCAAAACGGTAAGCAGAAACATTTTTAGAGCTGGGCAAAACTATAGATTTTTTGATCAATCTTTTTTTTTTTTTTTAAAATGACGTCAATTCAATATCGTGTTATAGTATCGATATAATGTTATAGTAATACTACAAATCTGTGGAAGCATTTGACATCATGCACAAGGCGCCATGATTTCCGCCTATGATCCCATTGAATGGCTAACAGACGCCACTTGTTTTGTTTTGTAACACCAATACTACCACTACTACTATTACTACTAATAAATATTATAAAACTTATTTTTTAAGGAATAATCACATTGTTTCTTTGTATATGTTTTAACAGTAAAACCTGTTGTGCAGGAAGGTTGTTTGCCAAAAATTACAAGGGTTGAATTTCATTGATAGGATAATTAAAATGTTTATGCTCATTTGATACCAGAAAAATTAAGGAAAACTATTGTATTAGTGTCTAGTTATGTTTAAAAAAAAAAGAGGGCCCTAACAATAGGTTGAAATACCAGGTTCTTTCGGCATCTTGATTTCTTTTTATTAATTCACCATATGTAAACTGATGTTTACTGTTAATTTTTTAGTAATACAATAGCATTTGTATTAAAAATATATTCACTGAATGTAATAAAAAAAAAAGTGAGAAAGAAGCGAATCACAAAATCGGATCGAATCGAAATCGTGCGAACTCAGAATCAAATCGTGACCTCTGATCGTATACCCAGCCCAAAGTAACATTGTGAATATTATTTTAATATCTAAACTAACTTTTTTCTAGTAATGTAGCAAAATGTAAGTTATGCTTGATGGTAAAGCTGAATTTTCAACACCCATTACTCCAGACTTGTGTCTCGTGATCCATTAGAAATCATTCACATTTCTTATTATTATTATCAATGTTGTCAACATTTATGCTGCTTACAATTTTTGTGGAAACATAGAGAAACACGGCACCCGGAGATGGGTTTTTGGGCCGATACCACATACCGATATCTAGGGTGTTAAAACAAAGGTAGACTAGGCGATATTTATTGCCGATATTCTTTGTGGCTATTATAGTCCAGTCAGTCAAAAAGTGTGCACTTTCCATGCGGTGTCCAAAACCATCTTGATCGGTAGACTATCTATATACCAGGTATATATATATATAGACACAGTATATATAAACAGAATTATATACTACATAAAAATGTTTTGCAATGATCACTCAAATGTGGTGTTCAAACACTTATAATGACGTGACAGAGATCCGTAATGGAGGCAGGGCATTTAACAAAACTTTATTCAAAATGAGTCTGACATAAGTGCACTGAACAGTAAAGTTGAAGTTTATTCAACTTTAATTCAATTCAATTCCATTAAAGTTTTTCACTTTGGAACATTCATTCACGGATTTGTGCTACTTTCTTCACACACAGACGAAACTTACTAGCGAATTGTGAAGTGTGACATAATATACCTCTGGAAATAAAATACAATATAAATTGACGTCTCGAGCACTTTAATGCCCTTTGAATGCAACATATACATTCCCTTCGAACTGGAATCATGGCGGAATATACGGTAATGTCCACTTCGCAGGGCACTTACGGTCGAATAAGACCACGCCTGAATGCTGCTGCCTGAACAAGAGACCTACTTACTGAAGGGTGAAAGTGCTGACTGGTGTTCACTATCTCTGCGCATGTGCGCGGCGATTCCGCACCAAATTCGGGGGATCCCTTTAGCTCGAGGAGCCCTCTCGAACGCCACCCTCTGCACGTCGGTAGCCCCCAGGGATCGCTTGAGCAGTCGGCGCCGGACCAGAATTTAACCACCAGCACACTCCCGAACCCGGGGGCTATCGACACTTGGGGGTGGTCTCTATGCCACACGAGATCCAGCAGCGGTCCGAGCGGGCGAGCGACAAACGACGTAGGGCAGACACACGTTCGATTGCGCCCGATCTGAGGAGAGGGCGTCCTTCTGAGCATGAAGGAGGGAGCGCCCCGGAATTTGCGCGTGCGGGGGGCAGAGGCTCAAACCGACCGCCCATTACAAAGGAGAGATATGGGATGGGTCGGTTCAAAGGTACAGGTTTCCATAGACTTAAAGTGCTGTTTAATGAGCCGGTGCGCGGTTCCTATCCAGTGTCGCCAGTAGCAACACACAATATGATACAAGGTGACGAACTGAGTGCGAACTAATTAAACTAATTACACCATTTCAAGCATTATATCTGCGTTATATGTTCTGTAAAAAAAAAATTTCATACCGGCGATATATCGGTATCGGCGACAGGCTCATATCGGCCGATAATATCGGCAAAACGAGGACCTACATAGGGTGCGCGGGTTCCGTAGAGTGGAAGTTACTGCACACAGTGTTTTACTCGTTCGCGTTTTTTGATGATTAGAAATTTCAAAACAACCGCATTTATTTAAAATAGAATGTGTTTGTAACATAAATGTCTTCACTGTCATTTTTGATTAATTCAATACATGCTTGCTGAATAAAACTACTATTTCTTTAAATTAAAAGTCTTGACCCCAACATTTTGAACAATAATTAATATATTTATAAGGACAGCAATGACTATACCTACTGTTATTTCTATAAACACATATAGAAATTATTACATTTTACTTCACATTTTAAAATATTCAAATATTACATGTTTGAGAGAGACTCTTATATACTCTACACAATCATTACTGCATTTCAACAATATCATACTTATATCTGTGCATATTTGTAAACATACACACAAAACTGACAAGCATCCTCAACCACCAGACTCATCCCTCCTTCTTTCTCTTCCCAGCAACAGTTTTCAGGAGGAAATTATGATTTAAATGTCAAATCAAGAGAAGCACAAATAGAAGAGCTGCAGTTGCAGGTGGATCTGATGAGGAGACGTTTGTTTGTGCTGCTCAGATTCCAGAGCCCCGGATCCCCCTCTCTGCCTCCCCTTCCGCTGGCTCCCCTTCACCTCTTTAATGTCAGGATCAACGCTTGGGCTCTCTGATCAACCCCCAACCAAAGCCACCAAAAAAAGAAGGAATTAGGATTACATTCTCTTCCCTTATCTCACATATTCAGAGCTGTTCAGAATACAGAACACAGAACAAGAGTGTCATTAGTGCAGACTGAGAGGAAGTGTTGCCATGGTTTCCATTCATGCCCCCTGATTGTTGCTTGATCAAAAACGAAAGAAGAGCAGAAGCCAAACACTTCTATAGACAAGATAGTTAGACAAACAGCTAGACAGAGAAAACACTGTACATTAACCCTCTCAAGGTCAATAACTCCAGGCCAGTGTTGTTTTAGTAATATTTATATACTATTACGGTTTTAGTATTTTGTTTGCTATTATATATTTTTTTATCTTTTCAGTTTCCATTGTATTTGATTAATTTTAATCTTTCATATTCTTTTTACTATTTTTATTTATGTCTTTATGTATACTTAATTTTTATTAATTATAAAACTACTAACCTACTACGTTATTATCCTTTAGCTAGCTTGGCAGAACAGTTGTCTAATTTTGATTTAGTTTAACCGCTTCTTCTAATATTTATATTTTATTTCAGCTTTATTTCACTTAAACATTATTTAATGATTTTTGTTTAATTTAGTTAAAACAGACTGAAGACCTTCGACGTCAAATAATCAAAAGTTCTGCCCTCATCATGTGGACCAGCTCTTGCAGATCTGATTTTGAATGCATCAGATATGCCTTTTGCAAACCAAAAAGATTCTTTCTTGTCATGAATAACACAGCTTTAATGTGACATGATAAAATTTATTATAAATGGGTTCCTCTGGTTTAAGAAAAACCCAAGCTTTAGCATTAAATGAGAGCAAAGAGCATAAACTGGAATGGGCTTCAGGGTTAGTAACACTCTTTCTGTCTCTCTCCCATGAACTCTTCTCATTCCGTCACACACAATTAAATGTGCTGCATTCAGCACAATCGGGACAAATCAGCCAGGCGAACATGTGCCCTGGAGTCCCCATGCCCCAGTGCACGAACCCCCAGCTGGATAAAGCCCGGAGCAAAGGGGATCAACTCCCTGCTGGAGCGAGCGCTTTGAGGTCTGCTCTGATCTGAGACCTGCTTTTTTATCTGGAGTTGCATTCATTTTTTTAGGATATGGATGGGTCCTTCATCTGTGTAAATGGGGCAGGTTAACAGGAGAAAGAAACTGGGGTGTTTGGAGAGACAGCGGTGGATTAACTGAAGAGTGAAATATGGCTGTGGGCTGAATGGAGATGGATGAAACCTTCAGCCCAGAGAAGACCTAAATGAATGATTTCCCTCGTGTTGATTTTCCAAAAAAAAAAAAAAAAAAAAAAAAAATCACAGAATTTCTATTTCTTCTACATTTCTAAATATATTTTCTAAATACATATTAGTGATTTTGAACAGTTCATTCATGCATTTTTCATTTAATTTTTATTTTTTTTTGAGCTTGCAGTTTTTAATTACCATCTCATAACTCCGTCTTCGGTGACATGACAGCTACTTTTCCGGGCGATGCACGTCAAACTTCTCCAATCATTTAGTCTAATCAACCAATAGATAGAAGCAAGTCCCGCCCCAAAAGTTTTTTTTTTCGAAAATCGTTTTATTCAATGTACGTCACAATATAGAAGACAATGGAATCTTTTTGGAATTATAGGATGACAAACTCACTTTCTAAATCATCTAGTTAGTGGGTTGTCTAAATGACTAGATGACTAAGTCTCAGGCATCCTGTATTGTTAGATTGAAGGTCATTGCACAAAACTTGTATACAAGTTTAGTCCTCACAAAAAAGTGGAAGACCTATGGAATCAGATGCATTATTGTATCGATGAAATTTGTTACAAAAGGGGTGTTTTAAGCATGCTGACATTAATTTTTTTTAAAACAAACTGGTCAACCTGTTTGATCAGAGTATTTTGATGTTGGACAATTAATCGACCATCCATATTCCCGTAATCACTTATACTTAGAGTAATTGCAGTTGCAGAATATCAGACCTTAACCAGCATGTACTGACCTTTTATCTTCCTACATGTCCTTTAAAATTTAACTTTGGCTGTCAAGTGATTTTGTTATGTGCTTTTGTCATTTAGTTTTTGTTAGGATTATATTAAAAAAAAGTCTGTCAGTTTTCAGAGCATTTCAATAGAAGTACCACTTCTATGCTTTTCTGGAACCTTGCTTTTGATCATAAACTCTGACAGAGAACCCATTAAAGCAATTTCATATGAACTCTATGAACTCATAAGGTCCCTGGCACCATCCTGACACACTGGGCTGAGACTGATGACATGGTACAGCAGTGGATTGATTCACAACATCGATGATGACCACTGTGACAACCATGTAAAGTAACTGCAACAACAACGCATGATCGATCATGCCCTACCGGTGCCCGATATTGCTGAGTAAGCATGCTGGTAAAACAGGTTGTGTATTTAGGTGTGCGTTTTTGGGTTTGTTCACAGAACTAGACTCAACGCACCTACTCATAGCTGTTGACAACTGAAATGAATGAATAAGAGAAAATGAGAGAGACACTGGTTTGGTCCAGCTGTCTCATATCCTGACATGTACTGTGTCCTGGAAAGGCCTTTTCCATGGGCTCAATAGACAGGCCATGCTTGCATTTTCTTTTTTTTTGTTGGCAGATAACAAAAGGCAAAGGCAAAATAGCCATTGCTTTTCATGTGCTCACAAACACACACCAGAGGGGAGAGGTGGCCCGCTGTATGACAACAGATAATATGCTAAACTGACGTTTAAAAACAAAATGTTGACTGGAATGGAAATTTCTGACCTCTACCGAGACTCCCTACATACTCTTTTCACTTTCCTCCAGGAGAAAAACCTACGGGTGTACTGCTATTGCCCAAGTGTTGCTTAACCATCTAACACAGGTCAAGGCAGTGAGGGGCCCAGCTCTAAAAACACACAAACACTGATACTATGGAGCCAGATCGGCCTCAAAAAGAATACATTTATAAAACAAAATTCATAAATTCACAGCACAATTTACATTTACAAAATCCGATTCGTAAAATTCAAAACACAATTCATAAATACCGAAGATACAATCATAAATACTTCCCCACATGCTTTTTTTTCCAACACAAAGCACTTACCTACATAAATTTAAATGTTTACACAAATATTATATATCATTCTTGAATTATTTCCACAAAATCACACATTTATGAATATGTAACCTGTTTTTACATCGTTGAATTTGCTTTGCATCATCACACATGCGTGGACTGCTTTGAATTTGTTGTGGTATGTTGGAGACTGTTTTTTTTCCGGCAGGTTAGATTCATAATATCTTTTTCTTGGGGTGTTTCCTGTCAGCCATCGCAGTGAGCTTAAATCCACCAATCAACGCTCTTTCTGAACAGACTCAAACTCACGTCGCCTTGTATGGCATGTTTCTAGATCGGGTCCGTGTGTAACGACCTTTTATGCTCTTTTTTTTTTTTAGGGCACTGATATTACAATTTCTTCAAGCACAATTAATGCTTTATAATCGTTCGCGACAAACCGCTACCTGTATATAGCCTGCTGTCTTATACACCAAAGTTGCACATACCGTTTATTCAGCCTGGTCTCATGTTTATACGTATGTATTAATACGTAACATTTACAAGCATAAAACGTACACTTTTGTACGTTTTTATTCATGCTAAAACATACAATTTAGACATATTTCAACATTTAAAACATACAAATCGATATGTATTTTTAGCTAAAAACGTTTAAATATTTACGTAATCTTTATATCTTACACTATTCATTAATCACTGCAGTTTTTTTTTTTATTTAGCAATCAGCATTTAGTTTTAGACCCCCTTACATCCCCCAAACTAAACCTAACCTACCCGTTTTAGAGCGAATATGCATTTATCATTTATACTTGCAATTTAGATTTTTGCTCGTATCACCTAAACCCCACACCTACCTACACCATTTTTTTTTTTTGTTTAACATATCAGCGATATATAAAAGGATAGAAAGCGCAAATGACCGTATACTCAGGAAAATAAAATTTTAGTACATGTAGCATTAAAATATATTATAGTCGCATTTCACCCTACCGATAAACCTAAACATTTCTGTACAGTATAGGAAAAACATGACAGACAGATAAATGCTATTACAATCATTTATTTATTGCAAAATTGTCAAAAGCAGCACCAAAAGTAATCCAATTTGGAACAAAAAAAAACCCGATGCGTTGCACCCGCATTCCTCTCTGGTGGAATACAGTAGTTTTGTGTGATCCAGAGCAGAATTTATATTGTTAATCTCTGAAAATATTATCCAGATAATTTTCCAGATCCACTCAATGAACTCGTGAAGGAACGCGCGGCGCACCATTCAAACACACATCACCAGAAACACGGCATGTCGCAATCTGTGACAAATGCAGGCGAGAGCCAATGAGCATTCGATTATCCTGCAGTAAAACCTGTCGTTTGAAACCTGACAATATTTGAATTTGTAAAGAGCGCGTCAGTCAGCACGGGCTTTGCTGCTCACGGTCACTGGACTCGCTGCTCGGGATGGAGATGAAGATTGCCGAATAAAGGCTTGGATTTGGGTCTGTTCCTCGCAGTCGTATGGATTCGGAAGATTTGGATTACAGCGCACAAATTAAATTGTTTCATTTCGTAATTATGTTGCGTTTTTGTGTATTTTATAGTTCTATTGTCAGTCACAACATGTCGGAGAAAACGCCTTTTGTGTCCCATGGCAAACAAAGTAAACATTACATTACAAGTAAAGGTTAAACGATTGCAGAAATCTTATTTATTGTAAGGTTTAAAGTGAAGTCGTGTTTAACATTATGTAGGCCTATTCTTGGAAACGAGCTGGAAACAGAAATCACAAAGAACAGAACGGAATGTTATTTCATATTAAGTAAACAATTTAATAATGCAATTGAAAACAAGGTAATTCATATGATAACTAAAAACTAATAAAATTAATGCCAAGATTTCAATATTCATAAGGATTCATTTTTAAGTGTCGTCAATACGTCAGTTTTGTACATTTAAATTCTGAAAATACGTAAGTATTTGTACGTTTTAGTGCCTGTAAAAACGTAAGTAAATAGAACCACATTTGTAAAATACATACGAATTATGAGATCACGTTGGTTTATTCAGATCAATCTGTAATGATATCAAATAAGTGTTAAATGTCCAGATATTTCATTTAATAAAAACAATTATGTAATGTGTTCTGTTGTTATTATTAGTAGTATCACATTCGCAATAACTCTTTGTCAGCATTAAAAAATAGCTATCACCCCTAAGGGAGATATCGAACACACACAAGCGAAGAGATTTCAGCATGGAGGATGAAACCACACTCAACGAGTGAGTAAAGTCATTTTTTTTATCTGATGGCATTTTCTTATGATCAAAGTTTGTTTTAGTTAATTAAGTGTGCAGTTTGCAGTGTTACAAAGTTGTTAGTCCACGGCAGCTTTCTTAAATTATTACTGGTGTTTGTAGGAACACATTATTAATCACATGATGAATGGGTGATAAACAATCAGTAAAACAACGATTTTGATGCTAAACTATTGCATAATTTTAAACACGATTTGAAGTCAGTGGGTTCTAAAGTTACCATTGCGACCAGCTATAATCATAAGAAAATGCCATCAGATAAAAAAACGACTTTACTCACTCGTTGAGTGTGGTTTTCATCCTCCATGCTAAATCTCTTCGCTTGTGTGTTCGCTGTTTTTAATGCCCGATCAAGTTATTGTGAATGTGATAGCCTACTACTACTACTAACAACAACAACAGAACCCATTACATATGGTTGTTATTACATGAAATATCTGGACATTTAACACTTATTTGATAACATTACAGATTGATCTGGATAAACAGGGTATGTGCAACTTTGGTGTGCTAACCGGGTAGCTGTATTTTGTGCGAACAATATAAATCATAATGTGATTTTGAAGAAATTGTAATCAGGTGCTAAAAAAAAAAAAGAGCATTAAAATGTCTTTACATCAAGGACCCGATCATAGAAACAATGCACAGTACAAGCGCAGCGTTGAGCTTCTTGAGTCTGTTCAGTAAAGAGCAGTTTGATTGGTGGATTAAAAGCTCGCCGCGATTGGCTGAACGGAACATCCTCAAAAAAAGATATTTATGAATCTTAATCTGCCAGGAAGGTCTCAAAAATACCACACACAAATTCAAAGCAGTCCACGCATGTGTGATGATTTGCAAATGCAGATTCAACGATCCATAAATACATGTAACATCATTCATAAATGTGTGATGGAAATTAACTCAAGAACTTGATATATACATATTTGTGTAAACATTTTAAATTTATTTAGGTAAGATGCTTTTGTGTGAGCATTTGGGGAAATATTTATGCTTTTACTTCTGTATTTATGAATTGTGTTTTGAATTTACGAATCGGATTTTATAAATGTAAATTGTGCTGTGCATTTACGAATTTTGTTTTGCAAATGTATTATTTCTGAGGCTGATCTGGCTCCATAATAAAGCTCTGGAAACTCACATAGTAGGGAAGTGTGACCAAACTACGCAATGTGGCGGAGCTCCACATTCAACACACCGCTGGGTTAACTAACAACACAACAACAGAACTTCACACAGTAAATTCTAAAACAAATTGTGGGCATTTAAAGGCATAGGTCACCCCAAAATTGTGCTGGGCGGTATACCGGTTCATACAGAATACCGTTTTTTATTTTTGTTATGATATGAATTTTCAAATACCGCAATACACCAGTGTATGTCGCTTAAACAACATACGAACACGCGACACTTTTTGAAAGGGGTCCCTTTTCACTGTTGCACTGTGCTGAGGGAACAGCTGTATGTGTTACTAAGCGTGAAAGTTCTGAAACTGAATCTGTAGAACTAATAGAACGTGATGACTCATCCACAATATCCACATTGACCGCCACAAATATCCACCGCTCCCTGCCATCAGCTCCCGCGTCTCACACACACGAGCGTGACTTTAGCACTAGATTTAGCGACTTTCAGACCCTTTTAGCAGCTTTTTTTCTGCTATTCCGCTATAGAATATTTATACTGACAAACCTAGCGACTTTTTTTGTATAAACCTTAGCTATGGTTCAGTTGAAGGATTTTGCCAGTGCTGTCCCGCGAACGCGAGTCTGACTTTCCCGGAGAATGTCACCTCTCTCGGCTTCTGTTCTGTGCAGTGAGCGGCAGAGAAACAGCGCATTCAGTTGGCCGCACCGCAACCAACTCGTCAATAAATGAGTACAAAACAGCTTTTCCTAGCACCTGCTGCTTACTGATTGTTTGGAATTATAATATGACGTAGTTCGTCTGTTTAAAGCACATGCACTTTTTTTGTTGTTGTTGTTGTTTTTTGTTTTTTATCAAACGCAGGCATGCTCTGCATAAGACAAAAAGTATATACGCCGATCTTTCTGTCATGCATGTTGATTTTATCAGGACGAGTGCCACACTATAAATGAGAGTGACCCCTGGTTGACATGTATTAAAAGGGGGTCGTTTTTAGGTCCACATATTGTAGTCTGTGGTATTGTGTTTGACAATATTCACAATTATCAGGACAGTACAATAGGCATTTTCTAGTCATATACTGGCAGTATTTATCCTCTCACTCAGTGAACAATGGTTAACACCCGGTCATGCATGACAAAAAAATACCGTCATGTACCGTGAACCGGTATAATTTGGAAAAATACTGTGATATAAATTTTTGGTCATACCGCCCAGCACTAACCCCCCAAAATTAAACTTCTGTCATCATTTACTCACTCTAAGACCTGTGCAAGAATGTCACTACATTTCTCAATTTCTCAACATCTCTCACAAATAAACCAACTTGTTACCTAACAAGTAACCAACTGACTTGGACTCTCTTGAATAGTCTTTACTACTACTTTACTAATAATTTTATAATTTTGTGAGAATTTTAATATATCACCTATCTACAAATGAAAGGTCACTTTACCAGTTGTAAGCACATATAAATAACAATAACAAGGTATAAAGGAGAAATATTTTTAGACAGTTTCAATTAAAAGTCTCTGTCATTTGCTTTGAAAAAATTTTTTTCAAAAAAAAGAAAAGTAGGCATTTAGAAAATGAAAAAGACTTGCAGAAAAAGAAAGTTTAGTGGTTCTATTTTTAGGAAAATGTGACTTTCTGAAAGAAAAATGTACAAGATACAAGAGACTTCATTTGAACTATGTTCAAGACTTAAACATGAACATGTTCATTCAGTATATCTACAGAACTGACATTAATGCTAAAGTTCAAGTAAACAGATCCACTCTGGCTTATGGTCAGGTGCATCAAAACACCGCATCATCATAATAAAATGTGACATTTCAAAGTTGGTAAGCATGCTGGACACCAATCATTTACTCTGGCTAACATGATAAACTTGACATTAGCCCTCTGGTGTCTGAGGTCTGAGTCATTGTTTGGGGCCCCGGAGATGCGTTGACATGTATGTAACAGTTTTAAAACGTATATAACAGTATTAAAATGTAAATAGCAATTCAAATAAATATTGATATTTTTATGTAGAAGTGATGCCAACCAATCATTGAGGTTCATATGAAATGCACTTGACATACAGTTAATACAAATGTTGTTAAACAGCTCAGAGCACAGGGTCCAATATTTACATTTACTCAAAGGCGGGTAATTGAGAAAACAGAGAATAAATGGTGGACAGACTTTCAAAAAACCATTATGACCCATTATGGTTATGTGTATCATTATATGTTTAGGTGACTTACCGCAAGAAATATCCACATATAATCAGCCATATGGAATTCTGGAGACAACAAGCCCTTTAGGCATACTAAATCGACGAATGATAAATTATGTAAACATAAAAACATAGATGTATTATGTCGCAGATCCTAATAAAGTTACCAGCCTCAACTGACTCGACATATTATTTGTTTGTACCACAAACGATATAACGCACACCCCGTATTTTCACGGCACAACATTAATCCTCGTCAAAGCCATAACACACAAGACACCACAGCCTTTTCATGTGATCAAAACAGCACCTGCGCGCGACGTTAGCGTTAGCAGCTCAGCTTGGTCCATGCCCACGAGACAGGCAAAACCGATTAAAAGCCCGTTTACCTGTATATGACAAGCGCTGGCACGGCGTCTCTGTGATTTCGGTTCGTATTTTGCTCTCCCTCTGTATTGTTACATCGCATGCATCGCTTAACTGCTATTTTCTGCAACGACTGGTGTGGATAACGGTGCGCGAGGCAGGTTCAGTTGTTTGTAAATCTCGGAACGATGCGCTCAGCGTGCGCGTTTCCTTGACAGCGTCGAGTCTTCTGCTTGAGCGCGACAAACGCTGCCCTGCGCGCATGCGCAGACCGCATCCGTGACCACCTCCCACCGAAATAAGCACAGACTGGAGCAGAAGAGGAAAAAATCAGCAGCATTTTACCTCTGAAATCTCCACAAGAAAGTCAGTGAAGACGGTCCAGTAAGGTTGTATTGCGTAGTTTCAGGAAGCGCTGTCGTCTGATAAATGCAAGTGTTGAGCAAATGTACACACAAAAACGTGAAGTAAAGACAAGTGTATGAGCTTTTCTAAACAGAAATGTCCCTACTGCGCAAATGCTAGGAATAGATTGCCTAAATTCAAGTTTTGAAAATTAGAGCTCATATTATGCATGATTTGCTTCCTATTCTGTGCATTCGTATTTCATCGGTAGATGGCAGCATCCTTGATGGCGATAGACCGACATTAAACACATTAAAAATGCACTATTTACTTTTAAAAATGTATAATTTTAACAGTAATGTAAAATTCTTAAAGTAAAAACATGCTACTTACATTAGTTACCTTACCATATACGTTGAATATATATTTGTTTTCTACAAGACAATACATAGGCCTATAAATGTTCTATTAAAAATGTTAAATGTTTTTACAAGTAAAAATGCTACACCTAATATTTATATATAAATTAATAAATGAACACATCTGCTGCAAGTACAGTTTTTTTTATTAACTTTAAGTCATCATGTGGCCTGTTTTATTATCTGCAGTTTACAGCACCATTTAAAAATATATATACAGTGGGGAAAAAAAGTATTTAGTCAGCCACCAATTGTGCGAGTTCTCCCACTTAAAAAGATGAGAGAGGCCTGTAATTTTCATCATAGGTATACCTCAACTATGAGAGACAAAATGAGAAAAAAAAATCCAGAAAATCACATTGTAGGATTTTTTAAAGAATTTATTTGCAAATTATAGTGGAAAATAAGAATTTGGTCAATAACAAAATTTCATCTCAATACTTTTGTTATTACCCTTTGTTGTCAATGACAGAGGTCCAACGTTTTCTGTAAGTCTTCACAAGGATTTCACACACTGTTGCTGGTATTTTGGCCCATTCCATTCCATCATCTCCTTTAGAGCAGTAATGTTTTGGGGCTGTCTCTGGGCAACACGGATTTTCAACTCCCCTCCAAAGATTTTCTATGGGGTTGAGATCTAGACTGGCTGGGCCACTCCAGGACCTTGAAATGCTTCTACCGAAGCCACTCCTTCGTTGCCCGGGTGGTGTGTTTGGGATCATTTTCATGCTGAAAGACCCAGCCACGTTTCATCTTCAATGCCCTTTCTGATGGAAGGAGGTTTTCACTCAAAATCTCACGCTACATGGCCCCATTCATTCTTTCGTTTACACGGATCAGTCGTCCTGGTCCCTTTGCAGAAAAACAGCCTCAAATCATGATGTTTCCACCCCCATGCTTCAGTAGGTATGGTGTTCTTTGGATGCAACTCAGCATTCGTTCTCCTCCAAACACGACAAGTTGAGTTTTACCAAAAAGTTCTATTTTGGTTTCATTTGACCATATGACATTCTCCCAATCCTCTTTTGGATCATCCAAATGCTCTCTAGCAAATTTCAGATGGGCCTGGACATGTACTGGTTTAAGCAGGGGGACACGTCTGGCACTGAATGATTTGAGTCCCTGGCGGCGCAGTGTTTTACTGATGGTAGCCTTTGTTACTTTTGGTCCCAGCTCTCTGCAGGTCATTCACTAGGGTCCCCCGTGTGGTTCTGGGATTTTTTGTGATCATTTTGACCCCACGGGGTGTGATCTTGCGTGGAGCCCCAGATCGAGTTAGATTATCAGTGGTCTTGTATGTCTTTTATTTTCTAATAATTGCTCCCACAGTTTATTTCTTCACACCAAGCTGCTTACCTGTTGCAGATTCAGTCTTCCCAGTCTGGTGCAGGTCTACAGTTTTGTTTCTGGTGTCCTTTTACAGCTCTTTTGTCTTGGCCATGGTGGAGTTTGTAGTGTGACTGTTTGAGGTTTTGGACAGGTGTCTTTTATACTGATAACTAGTTCAAACCGATGCCATTAATACAGGTAACCAGTGGAGGACAGAGGAGCATCTTAAAGAAGAAGTTACAGGTCTGTGAGGGCCATAAATCTTGCTTGTTTGTAGGTGATCAAATACTTATTTTCCAGAGGAATTTACCAATTAATTCTTTAAAAATCCTACAATGTAATTTTTCTGGATTTTTTTTCTTCTGATTTTTTTTCTCTCATAGTTGAGGTATACCTTTGTTGAAAATTACAGGCCTCTCTCATTTTTTTTAAGTGGGAGAACTTGCACAATTGTGGCTGACTAAATACTGTTTTGCCCCACTGTAATTCATTATTTATGTTTAGTTTTTGAACGAATGATATATTAACATGATATTATTAGGTGGCATATTCATTTCATGCTAACTCATAGTACTTAAAATGGTGTTTTTTATTCATTATTGTTTTCAAGTCTAAAAATACCTGAACAGATGGCAAAATAGATGTAATTTCCACAGAACCATTTTAAATAAATGATTGTGTTTAACAGGTGGCATTAAGAAATTTTGTCTGAAAAAATGTTTTAATGAAGAAAAGTTAAAAATACAATGTCAAGATTTCCCACACACTGACAAATTTGGTGCTGTCCAGGGTCCTGGAATCAATTTGATACCATTGCAGGCAGTGTTGGGTTATTATTCAATTACTTGTGAGTTAGGCGAATCAATACTTTTTTACTAGTAACTAGTAAAGTAACCCATTACTTTTTAATTTACAAGAGAATATCCTAGTTACTTTTTTAAATAAGTAACGCAAGTTACTTTTTTTTATAATTTATTGATTGACAGCTCTCCTGTCCCCATGTTGAGAGAAATCAGATGTTACTGTAGTTCTAAAATAAATATGAATATGCATTAATTTATCTCACTCACACAAAAAACACAGATTCAGTATTCCTCAAAATGAATAAAAATAATGCAACTCAGAATATGACGCAAACCTGCAATAATTAAATTTTAAACAACACAAATATCCTTTATGTAGTTAATCCCATTCTATTAACCAAAGTTTTTGCTTCTGACCTTCGATGATCCAGTTCAACCATACTAATAAGCAAAAATTACTCTGTACGAACATTTGTGTCTTTTTTTTACTGCTGAAGTGTGTTGAAATGTCTTCTTCTGCATTCTACTGTAAGGACTCAAATTTACTTTCCCTTCAGCCTGAGGCTTATTCATTTCACTTTTGGTGTGAAAAGGCTTTTATATTTGCCAAAAATAGAACTTTTTTATTTTAAAAACAAACAAGCAAGCCCTGTCCAGATTTAAAAAGTAACGCAAAAGTAATGTAATGCATTACTTTCCATAAAAAGTAACTAAGTAACATAATTAGTTACTTTTTTTATGGAGTAATGCAATATTGTAATGCATTACCTTTAAAAGTAACTTTCCCCAACACTGATTGCAGGTAGATGTACCCAAACTCTTCAGGATACGCTTCACTTTATAAAACTTTACAAACACAGTGAGGTGTACTGCAGAATGATAATTGTCTTTTATTAAATAAATAGCAGCTTCACAAAATTATACCATTGTGAGGATGATGGTTTGTTTGTTTGTTTGTTTAACAAAAAAGGGATTTGGTAAAACATTCACAGGTTATGGTATAAAAATTAGAGTTTGAACAAGGGAAGGTGATACAGGAGAAATTCTAGAGTCTACACAGAAAACAGCAAGAATTTACAGCTTTATACATCATAGGTTCCTAGACATCCTCAAAATAACATTTTTGGTCGTACAGACCAACATTTGTTGCCATGGACAGTTCGTCCATATAAAGTAAATGGTTTTAGTACTCTTGTCTGTTGTGCAATTTTGCTTCTTCTCTCACTCTGTCATGACCACCTGATTCCCAAACTTACATTCACAGGAGAGCATGTTCCCCAGAGCTAGAGGTTAATTCCTTCAATACATGTAGAAAAAAAATCCTTGAGAAGCAGTTTGGACTTGACCAAAACTCATACCGCATTTGTTATGTATTAGCATAAGTTTTATGTTAAGTATGACCTTCACACCATTGTTCTGTTTGGTCCAGTTTTCTAGGTCACTTTAAGAAGTGGTTTGAAGAAAACTTGTTCTGCAGTCATTTCCTCCAGCAAATAAGATGCAACCTCTAACTGTGTTACTGGATTACTGCAACTCAAATGATTCATCATATCATATTGGAGATGTTTACAAGTTACACAAACAATGATCTGACTTGCAAGTGTATTTAGCAGCATAGCTTCATCCATATTGTAATGCAACTAGCTTGGATGACATAGTAACTCTTTTTTTGCCTTTACATTTTTTTTTTGGTAATTATTCAACTGACCACAAGAGGATGCTATGACTCTATCTGTCGAATATTTGCGTGAACTGCAGTCTCCTATGCTGCTTTAGTAAGAGACTGGGTGCTCATGCAGGACTTAATGGCATTCAAAAATCTGAACCTGTTAACACAAACACACAATCACACACATTACATTCCCTCTCCCTTTTCTGACCTTGGTCAGATTATTGTTTCTGTAGCTAACTTAGCATACATTCTATGCTGTGATACAGCTGAGGTTGCGTAGACAGTCGACATCTCCTAAACATCATATGTAGCTCGGTCCGGTTTTCCATGTCACACTAAAAGCTAGTTTTCAGACACTGCTGGTGTGTTCTGTGTGGCTGTGATCGCTGCTGACAGACAGCTCTGATATTCCCGGTTTCAGCTCCAGTCCGGGGTCAATGTCCATGTCGTGGGGCTCCAGATTTCGGATTCCATTGCCGTCCCCATTGCGGCAGTTACTGTTCCGGTCAATGGAAACTTTTTCGCAGATCAGGATGGGTGTGACTACCACATGGGATGGACAAGGAGCGTTTATAGCGATGGGTTTAAGACCCACCCGACTATACTGGCAGTGCATGTAACTTGAAAATGCCCTTCGGTAGGTCTTGTTAAACAAAGTGTACACTAAAGGATTGACCCCTGATGAGATGTAGCCCACCCAAACGAAAACATTGAGCAGTTCTGTTAGCACAGGCTCATTACAGGCTTTATGGCAGAGGACATACAGAACGTTAGTGATGAAAAAGGGACACCACATGATGAGGAAGAGGAAGAACACTACACCCAACACTTTGGATGCTCGCCGCTCATTCTTGATGGCCTGCATCATGCCTCGCCGCCCATGGGTTCCGGCTGGGTCCCGTCCAGCGGGCGAATTCATTTGAGATGGGGCTTCTGAACTTGGGATTATTGAGATGGTGTCTGGGGGCACGGTCAGTCCGAGCATGTTTCCATCGCTGTTGCTGATCTGTAGACAGTTCAGGCTGTTGCGACGGGATGCCGGCGGTGGGGCCAACTGGGAAGTAGGTGGAGCTGGAGGTTGCAAAGGCTGTTGAGAAGAGGCTTTGCCCTCGTAGAGGAAGACTGTGGCCTGACGCTGAAGCGTTTGGACGGTGAGACAATACGTGACCACCATGATGACCAGAGGAATGAAGAAGGCAACAAAAGAGCCAACCAGTATGAAATGTTCCTCATTCAGTGCACAGTTGCCATTTTTCAAGACCTTTTCTCTGTTATGGAGTCCGATCACTGGGATAGGCATTGAGATACCTGTGGTTGGAAGAAGTAAGAGAATATCAAACAAATATATATAAACAAACATCAAAGAATCAGTAAGACTAGCAAATGAGAAAGGCAACTGGAACGCAAGATGCTGGAGACAAAAGACCAACGGCTTCAGCGAATCGTGCTCAGAGATCTATCCTCAAGACAAATCCTCTCTCTTATCCAGCTAGATCAGTATTCCTGATGGTTGAGAGAGAGGATCTTTTATTTAATTAGAGCAGATGAATGAGAGTGTCAAGGCAGATAGAGCCTTAATGCAGCTTTGAATCCAGATAAGAATCAAATAAACATTAGGCTCACGTTTAAACGGGAGAGAGGTTAGATGTGTGAACCCTCTGTCATCTGCACTGACATTACCAAGTCTAACTAATATAAGCAAATGAGACATGAAACCTCTGTGGAGAAAAGCGATGAACAGGAGACAAAGAGAGAGATAATAGGGGGATACATAGAACAGTGTTGTTTCATTATTATGAAAAATAGCACATAAAGTTACTAAAATGTAAATGAACACTGAAAATACAAAAATAAAAGCACACTCAACAATAAAAAGGAAAGAAAAGCCTGTGTGGGTGAGAGAAACAGAGACACCATGTACGAGAGAGTGTGTGTAGGCTTGCATTAATAAAAAGCAGGGTGAGAAGAGTTTTATTTTTTCTAGAAAATTTAACGAGAGGCAGGAATGGAGAGTGAAAGCTAGAGGGTCTTTCTATACTTAAACACAACTACCAGTGATATTACTGCAGACAAGTTTTTTTTTTAACTCTGATGTTGTATCAGATCAGTAATGGTCACTCTACATCAGGAGTGCCCAACCCTGTTCCTGGAGATCTACCATCCTGCAAAGTTCAGCTCCACCATCCTGCAAAGTTCAGCTCCAACCCTGATCAAACTCACCTGAACCAGCTAGTTAATCTCTTAGGTAGCACTTGATAATTACAGACAGCTGTGCTGGAGCAGGGCTGGAACTGAAGTCTGCAGGTAGGCAGATCTCCAGGAACAGGGTTGGGCACCCCTGCTCTACATTATATGTCACAAGTCAGACTCTAGATGGCGCTAATGCAGTAGAATGCCAATCCTTTAGCATTCCTCGCACAAACTTTACTTTATTGAACAGTAGATGGTGATCTTGACTAGAAGTATCTGATTACCAAACCAATCACAAACATTCAGTTAATCCAAGCTTCACTGAATTTCGAGGCGCCGATCTGGGTGATGTAGAAAATCACCACAATCACCAAAACTGGTGCTTGTTTATACAATGTCATTTCAAATTATTTTCATTGTTGCTGATCTGAGGGGCCTCTTAGACCCAGCTGGAGCCTTGAGAAAACCTCACAACACAATCTGCCATTCTGAAGGGCCCTATGAAATACAAACACATTCCAGTAATAGATTCAACAGGATTGCAGTGGACTGACATTGACTTTAGTAAGTACAAATGGTACAACTGTTCAATCTAAAGACCTCCACTGACACTGGAAAATAATTGTGTGTCTGTCCTTTATTCTGCAGGTTTTTCTGACATTTCCTCTACTGGTTATTTGGGATTGATGTACAGTTCAAGACATTTTTTTAACATGTTGTTGTAAGAAATTATGCATTTTATTCAATTTCATCATATCAATGTTTCTCTGACCTATTGAAATAGTCCAAACTGCAGCGATCTTCAGCATGGCCTTGGTGCGGGAGTTGAACCGACTGTGCTCGATTGGATTGCGTATGGCCACGTAGCGGTCGAGGGAAATGGCACACAGGTGCATGATGGAAGCAGTAGAGAAAAGCACATCCAGATATATCCAAATAGGACAAAGAGCACTTGGCAATGGCCAGGCATAATCTGGAAGACAGAGAGAGATTGCTTTGTAAACACCCTTTATGAGACGGTCATACACACGAAGAATGATGCTGAGAAAGAAAGAAAGAAAGGATATATAAGAGAAACAGAAGGCAAAGTAGTCTTTCAGGTCACATAATAAATGTCCAGATGACTGTCTTCAGACCAAGAGCTAAAAAAGGCTGTTATGGCAGCAGGCTTAAAATAACCAACATTAAGAAACAGTCAGGTTATGTAAAAAGTAAGTAATTTAAGTTGTGTAGGCTCATGGATGAGAGTGAGAGATACAAAGTAACTGGGTCTGTCTTTAAGATAATATAAAAATGATAAAACCGATAGTTCTGGTCTTGGCTTCTAATTTGTCAATGCATTGCTCCAGTCATGCTAAAATCCTTGAAATAGCAAAATGTATGATGTATAACACCCGTTCACCACAACATTTGTCTAAACCAATGTTTTAATAAAAATGTGTCTTTAATACATACGAAAACCATTTTTTAGTGGTTTGGTGTGCAAAAGATGTTAGGATGTTCACCATCAAGATGTTAGGATGTAGTGGGTTGCCACAACATGGAAGAACCATTTTGGGTTCCCCAAAAAACCTTTGAGCAATCAGTTCTTAAAAAACAATGTTAGAACTTTTCTCCATTATAACAAACCCTTGGCTCAATGGAAAGGTTTGTTAAAGAGTTAGTTCACCCAAAAATGAAAATTATGTCGTTAATTACTCACCCTCATGTCATTCCAAACCCGTAAGACCTCCGTTCATCTTCGGAATACAAATTAAAGGGTTAGTTCACCCAAAAATGTCTTTGTCAAAAAAAAAAAAGTCAATTAAAAATTGTCTTTGATCTTTCAAGCCGTTTCATGGCACTCAGTGTGTGTTGCATGCATCAGTTCACTGTTGTACACGGAAGCAGTTCAGGGCTGATGACGTATGAGGTGAGTCTCGTGAAAACCAACATTTGTTAACAGGAGCAAAAGAAGCAAGTTTCCTTACTTTAGCAAAGAAAAACCAGTCTCCTCTTGGCTTATAAATCATCCAACATTCTTCTTTACAAATCCTCATTTTGTACTACTAATTAGTGACCGTTGTTTTGTTTTAAACTCTCCACTGCGCTTCCATGTGCGTCACTTCTGAGCGGCGCATGCTCAAAGCTGACGTCATACGTCATCCGCCCGGAACTGCTTTCAGTGTACAACAGTGAGCGCAAGCTACATTAACGTGATTATTAAGTTTTGAATAGCGGAATTAATTTCTTCTAAAAATGGCTCGTTCGATACAGAAGGCCTTTGTTCCCCCCCGGAGCGGTTGGACGGTGTGAGACACTTTTTGTTTGTTTTATGGATGGTTGCCTTTGTATAAGTGCTTTTGGACTGATGTAATGCAACACCCGCTGAGTGCCATGAAATAGCTTGAAAGATCAAAGACCATTTTTTTTTATATAACTCTGACTGGATTCGTATGAAAGAAGAAAGTCGTATACACCTAGAATGCCTCGGGGGTGAGCAATTTATGGGCTAATTTATTTTTGGGTGAACTAACCCTTCAAGAAATTTCTGATGCATCCCATGAGCTCTCTGACCCTCCCATAGACAGCAAGGGTCCTTACATGATCAAGGTCCAGAAATGTAGCAAAGATGCACGGAAATTGCAGGAGGAAAACAGGAAGTTCCATGTGCAGTTTATTGAAACTAATAACAGGACAACAGAATGCAAAAGGAATCCAAATCTTGACACGCCAACCAACTAAGGAGACAATCAATCCGACGCAAAATGACAGACAGAGAAGGCATGATTATATAGCGGGTATGATGAACAGGTGTTACCGATAGACAGGATTAGTGAGCAGGGGACTATGGGAAATGGAGTTAAACACATAACAAGAAACTGGAGAGCGCCCTCAAGTGGCCAGTCCAGGGCATCCCAACCAGACACTGTGACATTACCCACCCCTCGATGGGGCGAATATCAGACGCTCCACCAGAAAACATAAAAAATTTCAGGAGGGAGGTGGAACTGAGGCGGAGCAGGGGGAGGGATGGCGGGCCAGGACAGCCAACGGAAGAGGACCAGGGAACAGAGCTAGACCAAGGCATGAGCACAGAACCAGCAGGGTGAAAGGCCAAGGCGGGACCGCCAGGATGGACCAGCAAGACCCCAACCACGCAGGACTCCCAGCAGATGGCCAGGACGGAGCCGAAGGAATGAGCCAGTGAGGCTGCCTGCCACACCAGAACCAGGCGGGCAACCAGGACAGAGCCAGAAGCCTGTCAGGCAACATTGGTGGGACCGAAATCCCTCTCAGCAAATCAGGAGTACCTGAAAACAAGAGCAGAGAGAATTTAGTCTCAGCGGACTCTGCGGGCTCCCGGAACGGAGCGGGCTCTGGAGGGGGCTCCCGGAACGGAGCGGGCTCTGCGAGCTCCGGGACTGGACTGGGCTCCGAGAGCTCCGGGACTGGAGTGGGCTCGGTGAGCTCCGGGACTGGGCTGGGCTCGGCGGGCTCCGGGACTGGACGGGGCTCCGCGAGCTCCGGGACTGGAGCGGGCTCGGAGAGATCCGGGACTGGAGCGGGCTCCGAGAAATCCGGGACTGGACTGACTCCGCTGAGCCCGGGCTGGACTGCGACTCCAGCGAGATCGGGATCTGACGGAGGCTCCGCGAGCTCCGGGAAGGACTGGGCTCCGGCGAGCTCGGGATGGAACTGGGCTCCGCGAGCTCCGGGACGGACTGGGCCTACGCGAGCTACGGGACTGGAGAGGGATTGACTGGGCTCCGTGAGCTCAGGAATGCGAGCGGGCTCATGAAATCCCGCGACTGGAGCGGTCTGGGAGGTGCTTCCGTCCTCCTCTCACCCTCCGCCCGCTTAGTGGGGAGTCTGATGAAAGAGGTGGTGAAAATCCGCGGACTGGAGCGGGTCTCCGTGAAATCCAGGACAGGAGAGGGACTCCGTGAAATCCAGGACAGGACGGGCTCCGTGAAATCCGGAAAGAGCGGGCTCCGTGAAAATCCAGGACAGGAGCGGGCTCCGTGAAATCCGGGGCTGGAGCGGGCTCTGGAGTGGGCTTTACTGTCCTCCTTCTCACCCTCCGCCGCTTAGTGGAAGTCTGAAGGACAGAGGTGGTGAGCTCCGAGGCTGGAGCGGGCTCGGTGAGCTCCTGGATTGGAACGGGCTCTGGAGTGGGCTCAGCGAGCTCCCCGACTGGCGCGGGTTCCTGCATCTCCCGGGGCACTGCAAGAGACTCAGACCGACATGAGATCACCAAGTTGCGGTAACCAAGATAATCAATGAGGCCCCAAAAGTCAAGCATCTTAAGCCCATCCATCTCCCGAGTAGGCACGGGATTGTCTAAACAATCATTAAAAAATCTTCTTTAAGTCAGAGTCATGAAGTCCCATCCCTACCGCAAGGTTCAAAAAGGACTGAGCGAAACCTCCAATCTCCATCCCCCGTTGGCGAAGATCCGCCAACATCCGGAGCCGAGCCCTGCGCTCCTTCGAAGGAGGAGGAACAATCCGACCGTCCATGATCCACAAAAAAGGAAACAAAACAAAACTGCTGGAACTAGTAGTGGCGTCTGGATTCTGTCACGGAATGCCAGGAGGAAACAAGGTAAGTTCCATGTGCAGTTTATTGAAAATAATGACAGGACAAAACAGAACAAAACGTTGCAAAAGGTAATCCAAAACCTGACACCGACAACACCAACTAAGAAGACAATACAATCCAGACGCAATGACAGACAGAGAAGGCATGATATATAAGCTGGGATAATGATGAACAGGTGTTACCGATCAGACCAGGATTAGTGAGCAGGGGACGATGGGAAATGGAGTTTAACACAAAACAACGAAAAACAGAAGAGCGCCCTCAAGTGACCAGTCCAGGTCACCACAACAAACACTGTGACAAAGACATCGGTAAAATAATTCCATGTGACATCAGGGGTTCAACCGTAATTTTACGAAGCTACGAGAATACTTTGCGCGCAAAAGAAGAAAGAAAAAAAACGATTCCATCAAAGATATCTTAATTTGTGTTCCGAAAATGAACGGAGGTCTTACGGGTTTGGAACAACATGAGGGTGAGTAATTAATGACAGAATTTTCATTTTGGGGTGAACTAACCCTTTAAAGGTTCTTTATGCCAATAAAGAATGATTATTTTTAAGAGTGTAAGATGTGGTTGTTGCCAGGGTATTTTCTAGAGTGTTTCTAAGTATTAGATAGATACTAACTGGCCCACATCAAAATATCCCATAAAAGATCCCAAACCTTATATTTTGAGGTGGCATTCATGTCTGTGCAACTTATAGTGCCATCAATAGTAATAGTGATGTTTGCTTTAGCTCTAAAAAAGATATAAGAGTTTCGGAAGACCAATATTCAACATCTTGCTTAATTTTAGTTCCACAAACCTTGAACTAAACAAGAGTTGGGAACAAATAATAATACCTGTAATACAAAATTGATTTAGGTGACAGAAGTGGCAAAATGAAAACGTTCCTCAGAGAGGACATGCTCTAATGCAGGGTCAGATACTCTTACAGAAAGGTCTACAGGGGCATATCTGACGGTTCGGACGACATTAGCACCACATGAGGTGTGAGTCACTGTCAATTTAACGTTTTATTGAAGGCCAGGGCAAGTGCAGGCACTCCAATAATGGGCTGAATGAGACTGGTCCAAATCCAGACAGCATTGTGGAGCTCAGAACACCAGGACTGGAGATGAGGGGAAAGTCTGTTGCCAAGTTAGCGAAATGAATGATTAACAGAGTTCTCTGCCAGTATGGGACCAGAAAGTGTTCTGACACAGATGGTGAGCGAGGGGTTTTCCTCTCCTCGTTTATTTTTCCGTATCTCTGCCGTGGTCCCAGTCATGTTCTGCTGTCCACGGAAATAGCCCACAGCACATGCAATTACACCTTTCCTAAATGTGAAAAAATGACAGCAGCAGATCTGCGAGGTTAGAGATTATGGCGTTAAATAAGGGACGAGAGAAAGAGATAAAGCGGGAAGTGAAGGAATTAGGTCAGATTCAATGCCTCAAATGAAGGTTTAATTCCTGCAGGCAGAAAGAAAGACAGCCAGTATTGTGGAGTAACGAAAAGTAGTCATCATAATACATCACAGATACAGTACCAGGCACGGGAGAATTCCCGGTGGCCTGGCCGCCGATTTGGCCGGCTGCCCTGTTTTTTCCCCTTTTCCCTTAAAAAAAAAAAAATTATCTTAAAAATGCCTGCGAATGTACTAAAGCGATTATTTCTGAATTTGCCATTCGATAATAAAGCTCTAATAAATCATGAATCAGATAGTCGTGACTCACAACGATATTCTTCAGCTCACGCACGGTTTAATCAATGCAAGAGACTCGAGAATGGAGTGGAAGTGCCTAGGTGGGGCAGAGAGTCAAACTACTGACCTGTTTAGGACGTCAAGTGCAGGTCAGTATCTTCTGTAAATGAGTAATTGTAGTTTTGTTTTTGTTTAAATAGTTAAGATTTAAACTCCTAGCAACTGTTAACAGTAGCAGCCGATTATTCATCACATTTAAAATACTGAGGTAGCTATGGCAGACAACAACACAACTGAAAATTAACAATGATGTTATAAATAAATCCAAAAACAATGGTTACTATTGTTAAACCATGGTAATCACAAATTAACTTAATGGAATTGCAGTAAAATATGGAAAAAATGACTTAATTCACAACAAAAAAAAAAAAAAAAAGAAGGTACTGTTAAGCCCCGTTCACACCAAGAACGATAACTATAAAGATAACTATAAAGATAACGATATTAGCGTCCACACCAGCGGACGATATCGTCTGTTTATTCTAAGCGCACGCGCGTCTGCCGCTTTAAATTCTTGAGTTTGTTACAGCAGGATGGATTCTGATTGGCTGTCAGTGTTTTATCGTTCATCAGCTGGAAAAACGCATTCTGAAAGTGATCACAACGATATCGTTCCTCTGTATCGTTATTGTTATAGTTGTGGTGTGAACTATGCTATTCTTTAATATTGAGAACGATTTTTAGAACTATATCGTTATCGTTATCTTTATAGTTATCGTGCTTGGTGTGAACGGGCCTTTACTATAATAAAACCATGGTTAATTTAGTGTTGGGAAGTTCAATTTATTTGAATGAATCATTTGTTGAACAGTCCATTTTGATGAATCGAAAAAAATTGAATGAAAAATGTATAAATAAAAGTAAACCATTTTCTAAGAATTCTAAGTTCTAAATACAGTTTTTAAAAATATATTAGCTATATTAAGTCTCATGATGCCACCCAACGCTAAAAAAGAAAGGTTCTTCATTGGCATTGAGGGTTCCATAAATCACCTTTAACATCATGAAATCTTTCCTTTGTACAAAAGGTTCTTTGTAGAGCAAAAGTTTTTTTTTAGATTATTGCAATAATCTTCACTAAGAATATGTATTATTTTAAAAACTGGTCACTTAAAGGTTCTTTGGGGAACCCATAAATGTTTTTCTATGGCATTGCTCCGAAAAACTCCTTTTGGAACCTTTATAAGTGTAATTGATCTATAAAATAAGTAATTGATCTAACAGTTAAAAAAATGTCCTCTTTAATAACTTATGTTTATCTCTCTTTAGATGATTTTACCCAAAGCAACTTACATTGCATTCAAGGTAAAGATTTTGCCAGCAGTGTTACCCAGTAATAAAACCCAGACCTTGGCATTGGTGTGGTTTTAAGAGGCAGTCCAAGAACTGCGGGGTTGAAACAATTAACATGGCATGGGGGGCAACATTTCCTCACATGTCAACATGCAACTTCATCGGCATGTTGATTATGAAAACACACACACACATACACACACACACACACACACACATACTCTCTGATTTAACGGTCTTTCATCCCTGATTGGTCCAGCTGCCTACGGCCCTTTGCATCTTGCTTTGATTAATTGCAACAACTGATAACTCAGCCCTGATTTACATGTATAGTAGATTAAGTTCTCTCTCAGTGCAGACAGAGATGGAGTGTTGGAACACTAAAGAGACATGAAAAATCATCTGTTGCTTTCTGTACATCACTGATATAACTGAAAGGTAATGAACTCCTTAGGCTCTTTCAGCAATTTTCAGACATCCATGATGAACAACTTACCTCTTGGCTTTCACACACATGCCTTCACTCAATGATAAATGTGTATTCTCTAATAAGTGTAATAACTAATATTGCTCCTGTACCTCAGCTGCTAGACTATGGTGCTAGCAACACCAAGATTAATGGTTTGATTTCAAGGAAACATGCATGCGCACAAAAATATGTAGCTTGAATGCACTTTAAGTTGCTATGGATAAAAGTGTCAAATTTAAAATGTCGTGTATAATATGACTTATTTTAAATCAAGGCAGCATAACAATCAGCAACTGACTTTGATGAAGCATATACAGTGGGTACGGAAAGTATTCAGACCCCCTTAAATTTTTCACTCTTGTTAAATTGCAGCCATTTGCCTAAAATCATTTAAGTTAATTTTTTCCCACATTAATGTACACACAGCACCCCAAAATGACAGAAAAACACAGAATTGTTGACATTTTATTAAAAAAGAAAAACTGAAATGTCACATGGTCCTAAGTATTCAGACCCTTTGCTCAGTATTTAGTAGAAGCACCCTTTTGATCTAATACAGCCATGAGTCTTTTTGGGAAAGATGCAACAAGTTTTTCACACCTGGATTTGGGGATCCTCTGCCATTCCTCCTTGTAGATCCTCTCCAGTTCTGTCAGGTTGGAGGGTAAACGTTGGTGGACAGCCATTTTTAGGTCTCCAGAGATGCTCAATTGGGTTTAGTCAGGGCTCTGGCTGGGCCATTCAAGACCAGTCACAGAGTTGTTGTGAAGCCACAACAGCTGTGTGCTTAGGGTCATTGTCTTACTGGAAGGTAAACCTTCGGCCCAGTCTAAGGTCCTGAGCACTCTGGAGAAGGTTCGTCCAGGATATCCCTGTACTTGTATCCCGTATCCCTGCTCTTTCCCTCGATTGCAACCTTGATTGTCGTCCTGTCCCTGCAGCTGAAAATTACCCCCACAGCATGATGCTGCCACCCTCATGCTTCACTGGTGGGACTGTATTGGACAGGTGATGAGCAGTGACTGGTTTGCTCCACACATACGCTTAGAATTAAGGCCAAAAAGTTCCATCTTGGTATCATCAGACCAGAGAATCTTATTTCTCACCATCTTGGAGTCCTTCAGGTGTTGTTTAGCAAACTCCATGCGGGCTTTCATGTGTCTTGCACTGAGGAGAGGCTTCCGTCGGGCCACTCTGCCATAAAGCCCCGACTGGTGGAGGGCTGCAGTGATAGTTGACTTTCTACAACTTTATCCCATCTCCCGACTCCATCTCTGGAGCTCAGCCACAGTGATCTTTGGGTTATTCTTTACCTCTCTCACCAAGGCTCTTCTTCCCCGATAGCTCAGTTTGGCCGGACCGGCAGCTCTAGGACGGGTTCTGGTCGTCCCAAACGTCTTCAATTTAAGGAATATGGAGGCCACTGTGCTCTTAGGAAACCTTAAGTGCAGCAGAAATTTTTTGTAACCTTGGCCAGATCTGTGCCTTGCCACAATTCTGTCTCTGAGCTCTTCAGGCAGTTCCTTTGACCTCATGATTCTCATTTGCTCTGACATGCACTGTAGAGGAGTAATGAGACAGGATGCACTGTCTTACTGAGCTGTAAGGTCTTATATAGACAGATATGTGTTGGCCTTTCCTAATCAAGTCCAATCAGATTAATCAAACACAGCTGGACTCAAATGATGGTGTAGAACCATCTCAAGGATGATCTGAAGAAATGAACAGCACCCGAGTTAAATTTTAAATATAGAGTGTCACAGCAAAGGGTCTGAATACTTAGGACCATGTGATATTTCAGTTTTTCTTTTTAATAAATCTGCAAAAATGCCAACAATTCTGTGTTTTTCTGTCAATATGGGGTGCTGTGTGTACATTAATGAGGAAAAAATTACTTAAATGATTTTAGCAAATGGATGCAATATTGTTAAGAGTGAAAATTTAAGGGGGTCTGAATACTTCCGTACCCACTGTATATATATACAACGACAAAAAGAATAAATAAAATTAAGATTAAAATGTACAACCATTGCCATTTGTAACCATTGTATTACTGAAGTTTAGGGGTTAATGTTTGAATTAATGGATAAAATGCAAAGATAAAAAACAAAAAATAAAATAATGAATACATATAATAAATAAGTTTAGAAAACAGACTAGGGGAAAATAGAGTAGCAGAGTAGCAGCAAAAATAGAAACAACCTTAAGAGGCCTAGGACTAATCTTTTGACGCAAAACAGAATTGGTTTGTGAGATGTCTATCGGTTTAGCACCATCGTAGCTTCTGAGTATAAGTATATAGATCATCTTAAACATATCCTGTCACTGTATGTTCCCAGAGGTAATCACTCTAATGCCTCTCTCTGATTTCACTCCTACTGCACTGTCTCGCTCTTTCCTTGTCCGTCTTTCGCTGATCCTCAGCGATATGGTTTCTATGCTTCCTCCAGACGTTAATACATGTGAGCAGGCCACACCACTCCATTATAAAACCCATATCTCACCCTATTTTTCATCCGTTTTTGAGATGCACTGGAACTTAACACAGATTAAACAGACTGAATCAAGGTCAGACTGCTATATCTTATGAAAGTCACATGCCAGCTCATTCACACATACATGGTACACTCCCCCGCCAAACACACACAATCGCACACGCTATTAGACACCGTAAATGAAATGAGGAGTGTGAAATCCATCATTGTCGCATCCACTGCAGTGGAAAACTATTTTTATGTCTCTGTGTGTGTGTGAGTGTGTGTAGGCATAGGCATGTCTGAGTTTATGAGCATGAAAGCATTCGTATGTGGGTGTGGAGAGCACACGTTCACACATTCGAACAGTTGATGATATTTTGCTCTGACAGCTTGCTGGTAATGGCCATCACAGGCTCAATGTTTATGACAACATGCCGCCGAATCCCTCCACTCCATCTTTATCTGTTCAATCTGTGTGCGTGTGGGGGGGGGTAGGTGGGTGTATCATTCCCTGTCCTCTTGTTGTAAGATGCCCGAAACCCAAGAAACGTATGGGCACAACACCAAAGGTTGGTGTTATTTTGTCTCAGTTCTGTATATGAGAGGTTGCATGTATTTGAGTGCATGCTTGAGGTTTTATAAACACTTCAGTGTGGACTGTGTTTTTGTGCATGGCAGAGTATGGTTATTGTCATTAACTAAGGGAGTGTTTATACAGTTTTCAACTAAAAACAGGAAACATTTTATGCATTCTGGCCATTCAAACATAAGAGCATTTTGGCGGCCTTGAAAATTTTAAAGTGCCCCTATTATGGATTTTTGAAAATTACCTTTCATGCAGTGTATAACACAGCTCTAAGTGAATGAAAACATCCTGCAAAGTTTTAAATCTGAAAGTGCACCGTGTATAAAGTTATTGTCTCTCAAAAGAAAGAGTCGACTCGGAATCATTTAAACGAGTCGTTTTTAAAATGAATCCCAAGCCATTTCATGTTGACGTTAGCATATTGCCCGCCCACTTGTTGCACCAGCAGACCTTTCGTGTTGGTCTGAATGAAAATGCAAATTCATTTTTTGCCACTAGGTGCCGCTTCTGGAGCAGTAAAAATAGCGGTTTCTCCAGTAACGCTGTACTCAAAGCAGCACTGCGCTCACAAATGCTGCTTTATCAGGCATTACATGCAAAAATGTGAACGAAATTGACCCAACGGACACTCACTGCAGATTAGCATCACGCAAAGGAGGGGTTTGGAAAAATTAATCGTTGAGCGAATCGTTTTGGAGTCGTTGAGCAAATAAGGTAAAAATAAAGCATATTTACGACAATTAAAATGTTTTTTGACCTTGCATGCATGTCAACCTGTTGTTGGGGACTCCCAAAACCAAAATATGAACCTTTCATAACCCATAATAGGGGCACTTTAAAATAGGTTTCAAAATGCAAGTTTTTTTTGAAAATGATACTGTTATCGTCTCTGTGTAAACTACAAAAACATGAATTTGTGAAAATGGTGATGTTTGTGCATGCATGCTTTCGCCATCTTGAGCTTTTGTATCAAAGTCCCTTTCAAGGAAAGTCCGTTCACTCGGCCGCCATATTTGCAACACCTTCGGGCAGCTCAAACAAGACCAAGTCCTATCTAAAGAATGGGGGAATCCTGAAATCTCAAAAACTGCTCGCTGAATTCGCGATTAAATTACATATTTCAAATCAGCAACAAAACCTGAAATGAACGGCCCCATTAATGTTGTTTCTTATGCTCAAATAGCGTTTAAAAATCCTATTTTTCTGGCTAGACCAGCCAATGCGGAATGCGTATTCCAACGTGATTTATGACTGTGCATGAGCCTCGGCTGGGCCGCCTCAGGTTTATAGCATCGTTCAGACTGTTCATGCCCAAATCCATTTTGTGCATATCAGGCTGGAATCTGATTGGAATAACTGGACTGTCCACCAGTGGATCGAAACGGGAGATCCGATTTGTATGTCCATAAGCACTTTCTTGATGAATGTGCGTTGGTACTACGACCATGCCGTGGGTTGTTATGCCTATGCTAAAAACAACAATAACAGCAATACAGTTTGCAATACAGATATTGTCTTACGACAAGACAGCATGTTTGCCGTGTGCCTGGATTGGTCGATAGTATGGATTTTGTCTTATGAGGCAGCATCAGAAACGCAGGAAGCTGGAATGTGCGACTTTATTCCGTGCTGCCATCTCCGTTTGTTTCAACTCTCCAAGAGCGAGTATCTACGCCGTATATTGTCTTTTCCGCTGACTTTGACAGGTTCGATACAGCACTGCGTGTTTCTGCAATAGACTGTTTTCTACAAAAATGATGAGGATTTAGGTTTACGTGGCTGTCGAGAACGTGAAAAAGCGACGCTAAATCAAATCTGAGCGGTCAGACTGAAACAGATTTCCAGGAATGCAATTTGAATAGGATTCCAAACCACATATACGACTGTAGCTCGAAACGGATTTGCACAAATCGGATTTCATATAGTTCGTTGCCGTTCAGACTATCTAAATATGATTGGATTTCAATCGGATTTGGGCTGACAGTCTGAACCAAGGCTTATGGGAACCAGAGCTTTTAACGGCCACTGCAGTGACGCAATGAATTTACCAATCACGATTGGCTCTTTCATTTAGAAGGTGGGACTATCCCGCCAAATCACGCATTGCAGTTTCTCTCCATTCATAAGTATAGGAGTGAACAGTCTTTTTTGCGTCGCCGTAAACAACCATCGTTAATTTGAAAAATGCCGGCGCCGACAGATGTACACACAAGCACAGATGTGGTGTTTACAACATACCTTAAATTGCCTCGGGTAAAAACGGATAAACTTTGTTCTTAATATCCTCCTCCTTTTTTTCTTTAACAGATGTCTGTTGTACGTACGCTGCAGCTCCTCAAACATTGAAAAAAATAAAACAAGTAAAAGCATTTTTTCCCCTTCAAATTACATTCCAAATTTAGAAATAATTTTCCTTAATCTAAGTAGTGTGAGAGCGCAAGATGCTCTAAATGTTTTGGCATAGCAACGGGATACTTCCTGTTTCCTGTTTCCTTTTCCGCCTGTCTTACGAAGGCCATCTCGTTTAATTCTAGGTTGAGGACACTTCGTATACGCATCCTACAGAGGATGCGACCTCCAGAGGATGCGACCTCTGGAGGGCGCAGCCTTCTAAATGAGACACAGATTTTGTTGTACTCACTCGAGAAGAGCGTGTGTGCCCAGCAGTGTTAATTTTGACAGCAAATTTTGGTTTAGTTTTAGTCATAGTCTTTTGACTACAATGCCATATAGTTTAGCAATTTTTAGTCATCTGAATTGTTTTAGTTTTAGTCGACTTAATATCATAAGATTTTAGTCGACTAATCTACAGTAAATTTAGTCGGCTAAAAACGAATGGGTTTCGTTACAGTGCATTTTTAAGCATTCCTCAAATTTCCAAATATATATAGGGGGGATATTAAGGTTTTATCATGAAGACTTATATATAGATTTAATTATGTTGAAATTAAATAAAAACACTTCTCACAAAGAACAAGAACATGGTCTTATTTTTTATGAAATACCAATGGTTATATATGCTAATTATGCATTCTTTATAGCAACTCGGTTACCATATTCTTCATTCTTTCAAGCAGACATTTATTTCTATAAACAAATTTAGATTAATCTTTAGGGCTACACAGTTTTTGCTTTTGTTGCTTGATTAACATCAATGACTCGGACAACAGCAACTAAATTAGGCTGCTGTCCCTTTATAAACGAATGCACGGCTGCAATGGATGCAATGTTACTGACACACCGTTCTTCCGACTGTTCTACGTTACTTAAGACGTAATCAACTGTGTTTACGTGAATACTCGTCAAAACGGACAATTCGACATCATTTTGTGTGTAATTCTCCGTTCATGCGACGCGAAAAGTGACTAGCGCGCGGTGAGACCGATTATGGTATAGTGTCTGTGCTCAGAAAACCGGACCGAATTGAGTTCTCTTGCGTCCTCAGATTTATCCATATGTCTGCTCTTCTCATTTTGAACTATTTATGCGACGTGCAGCAAGTGTATTTTAGCTTATATCCCGCCGGTTCATATAACCTCCGAACCACGCAGCAGATTCGTTCTGACTGAATCTCATCCCAAATCGTCCCTCCCTAACATTTTCGTCTCGTTTTTATTCGTTGACGAAAATGTCAACAGATTTACGTCATAGTTTTTGTCATTCAAAAAGAGTTTTAGTTCGTTATCATCTCGTTGTTGTCAGTGAAAAAAATGTCCTTGACGACAATTATGACGAAAATTATTCGTCAACTAAATTAATGCATGTTTCTTTAAAAAAAGGGACATCGCCAACTATTGTTTTTAGAAAACTTTTCCACTTTTAAACTAAAACCATAAAAAAAATATTTTTTTATTACTTGAAATAAAACTAAACATTAACTGAATTAAAATAAAATAGTAAAAGACTTTAAAATACTATAAAAATAAATAGTAAAGTAAAACCTTAATAATAATAAATAATCAACTTTTAGCTAGTTGTCAAGACATTTCTCAACTTCATTTAGTTTATGTGGAAGCCTGTTTCCACCACAGAATTAAAAGAAAATTCATTAAAAAGTGAATTGCAATTTTTATCTCATAATTCAGACCGTTTCTTGCAAATAGGAGAAAAACATCTGAATTGCAAGATAGAAATTTACATATGAGTTTACATTTCAATTCTAAGTTTACATCTCAACTTTTTTCTCTTAATTCTCAGATGACAATCGCAATTCTGTTTTTGTCAAGAACTAAAAAATAAAAAAGGTAATTGCGACTTCTCATCTCACAATTCCAACTTTTTCCCCTCACAATTCTAAGTTTATATCTCACAATTCAGACTTTTTTCTCAGAATTGCGAGTTTTATATCTCGCCTAGTTATATCTTTATAGTTAACATCAGCTTATACTGTGAATAAATACGTCTGAATTGCAAGATACAAATTCAGAATTGTTAGGAAAAAGTAATGTGTAAAAGAACCAATTACTTTTTTTAATTCTTTTTTTTATTCCATGCTGGCAACGGGCTTCCTGAAGTTTAGGGTGAAATACTAAAATAACAAACCCAAAAACTAAAAACTAAAACTTAAAAACTATAAAGACTATAGAAATATAAAAACTTAAAAAAATAATCTAATAAAAAGGACAACATACAACATAATGGAAAATATAAATAATAGGAAATAGAAAATATTAAAAAAATCTAATCAATCTACGTGCATGCATCCATGACCGTTTGTTCTCTCTCCACTCGCCTCTTTTCCGATGCTCTGTTTGCTCTGAGGGTCTGCAGGCTGCTGTACTGATCAATATCTCTTTGTGATCAATAACGTCCTTTCCTCTCGAACTGACAAATGCAAGCTCATCATGTGCACTATCTACAGCTGACAAGCAACTAAGATCATTTAAAGGTAGGACATCATCCGTAATCAATATGAAGGGAGTCCAAGAGAGCTCAGCTAACCCACTCATGTCCAGAGATTGGTGAGGCGACGCATCCTGAAAGAGCTCACCCATGGCTAAGGAGAGATGGACAGTGTGGCCCCCTGTATGGATAGCAAGAGCCAGAAATACTCTAAAGCAGACAGCTCAGTTGCTCAGAGGCAGTTGGACTGGAAAACGATCTGAATTCTGCCACAGGCGATATTTCTGTGGGCTTCTGAGCAAAGCAATGCCAAACAAGCTTTGGTCTCTCTCAATGTGCCCCCCACCGCCTGCCTCTCTCTTTCTCTCGCTCCATGAAGGGAGATTTCACGCTATACAATGTTATAAAGCTATTAAATCTTGCCACCTCTGGCTCTTTCCTTTCTAACTTTGTCAGTGATCTGTACCATATATATAATTAAACTCATGTACAGTCTCCCAACTAAATCAACCTAAACCCTAACTTTTTTTTTTTTCAAAATGGAAGTTATCATCTCTTGAGTTTTGGTGGAAAGAGACCAATTAAATGTGTTATTTAACCAGGGTATATTCTATGGTGTCATTTGTATAATGAGCCGTGTTATTTGGAGGAGAAGGACTGCCTCGCACCAGTGAAAAAGCCCCTGGGTCTTAAAGGGAAATGCCACTGAAGTTATATTACGGGAAGTGTGGCTTCTCGTGATGCTATATGCATTATTTTAAAGTTTGCATCCAATTTGCATTTTAATACACCCTAAAAGTCAGTGCACATTGGCCTATAGGTCAACCTTGAATACTTTACCCACAATACACCACTCCAAAGTGCAAAACCTGATGACGTCCCAATTCAGACGCTGCATCATTCGAAGGCTAAATTTGAAGACTGCATCACTGCGGTGTGACGACGGCAGTCCCGATTCAAAGGTTCCTTCAAACCTTCGTTTCCCAGGCAATGAAGGATACAACTGATGGATCCTTCATGGCCCAGGCTATCCCAAGATTCATTGCACACTGATGATGACAGGACTATTTGAGAGAAAAGACTGGATTACAATTTTAAATTTTAGTATTGGGTTTCAGCTTACTTGAATATCTAATGATGTCAATACACAAATGTAAAAAAAATTTTTTTTAAAGAGGTTTACATGTTCACATATCTTACTGAGACGCGATTTTATAGATGATTTATACTTGTTATTATATAAATGAATGGACCAAGGTGAGCATATTTAGTCTGTTTTAGTTTTCAGACAGTTTAATATCACTTTCAAAAAAGTCCAACGGCAGCTGTCACAGTTGATAGGTGACAAGATCAATCCTTCGCAGGCTAGACCGTCCCATTTCACAATGCTCAGTCCAACCTTCCTGGCCTTTGCGAATGATCCAGCCTTCGAACTGGGACACAGCAATTGTCCAATGCAAATATGAGCTTCATGTTCAATCAGGAGTTTTCAAACTGAGCGCTAGGACGACTATGGAAAATTTCAGAGTAAAATTACTTTTACATTATTTAAATAAATAAATGTGTTAATAATTTTTGTAATCTTTTCAAATGTTTTACATATATTCATAATATTCACTATTTTTGTAATATAAATGGGTCTTTATATATGGAAACATATATATTATTTTTTATATTTATATATAAATACTTTATCAGGGAAGAATCTGAAATTTTTGGGTCCATGGCATAGATGCCATAGACTGGAAAACCTGTTAACTTTACTATAGAGGCACTATTTTAAAATTAATTTGCACATTTATACACCTTAAATGTCAGAAAATGTTTTGCAATTCTGAAAAATGTAAAGTAAAATAGTGTTAAAATGTAAATAAATAAATACAAATAATACAATATTGGATATTAAGGATATTAAACATAGTAAAATAAAACATTTAAATATTTCAAAATGTTTTGGATATAATCATAATAATAATTATTATTTTCAAAACTATAAATAGGTCTTTATGGAGATAAATATTTTTGTATTTCAGGAAGGTCATATTTGGGGTCCATGGCATCAAAATTTAAACTCACCATACAGGATGTTAATGAGCGAGATAGGCATGACCAAGATGCCGACCAGCATGTCCGCCACTGCAAGTGATCGCAGGAAGAAGTTTGTTGCGTTTTGCAGCTTCTTCTCCAGCGACACGGCCAAAATAACCAAAATATTTCCTCCTATCGTCAGAAAGATGATCACAAGAATCAGCAGGGCTGGCCAGTTCTTCTCCTTCATCGACTCCTTTTCAACCCCATGAGGAGAGAATGAAGAAGAGGAGGAGAGATTAAAGCTGTAGTCAGTCGTGAAGAGGCTCTGGTTCAGGCTCACAGTGATATTCCCAGGCCAGACCATCCAGCCAACGAGGTCTAGGGAGGATGTCGTAGAGCCAAACCCACCCCGAACTGGCCCGCTAGGTGCCCCCATCTTCTGATGTCTTTTCCTGTCACCCTGTATCAATCTGAGCTCCTTCCACTCATGGCCGCTGACAGCCACTTACAGGAAGAAGAGTTTGGAAGTTCAAAAACGTTGAAGTGATCCACTCAAAATGCTATGTGAAGGAGAAATCTACAGCGCTGAGGATATCCATAGCATTTCCTGGTGCAAGTTTCTAGCTCTGGATCTTATTCATGGAAACCGTATCTGTAAAACACAATGAGAGACACACAATAGAGCAATGAATACCAAAAAATGTAAAAGATAAGATAAACTCATAGATAAAAGGCACTATAAAAGAACTCTGACAGAATATCACGGAGTTACTCAGATAAAATAATAACAGGAATCAAAGTGATAATTTTGTACAGTACAACGTCTAAAGAATGAATGACAGCACTGTTGAATTGACTCAGCTGTCACACTGAGAATATCTCCATCATAATATTGGAGGAAGCACAAATGATCAGTTACTGAAATATCCATCCATTTCGGGCAACCAATGGTGGCCTTCTCCCTGTGGTAATAGAGGGTAATTGAGTTCACAAGTTAAAATGATATGCTACAATCCGGGTCTCCGCGAACCTGCTGCATTGCCCTGCCGAGAGCAATAATTCACCAAATCTGTTACTCATCATTAAATTAGCTGGTATTAATAACACAAGACACCTGTCAAAGGTAATGTGATGTAATGTCATTATTATCGTGATGGACAAGTGGGTAATTGTCACTTCATACAGCCAGTCACTTTGCGCTTGAACCGAACGATGTCTAATAAGCTTCGGTAATTGCAGTTTTCACCCCATCGGTTAGGCTGTGCATTATAGTAGGTGTAGACTGATGGCACGTTACGTGCGTGGGAATAACAAGTACCCACAGTGCTCTGTGGCCCACAACTAACCACGTATGTTTTAATTAGGAGAAAGCAGGCACTAACTGTAGGTAAGTTGAGAACTTTCTCCAATGGCTGTCATTTATCATGACTACCAGATCAATAAGATGATTATTTCAATATATTTATCTTTAGAAGTTAAGATTATTGGCTTTATTTTCATTAAATGGAAATATTGGTTGGTTCCCTCAACCAACTGCAATTTATTGATAGTAAGGTGAAAAGAAGAACCACAGTATGAATCAGTAAATCAAGGTGAAACAAAGCCATTCCTCTCTGAACTGTAGAGATTGTCCCCTATAGATAGAAAATGTGAGTCACACAGAAAAATATGACCCAACCTGTCCCGGTTTCCTTCTACAATGCTAAGAAATAGGTTTATTCACTGCAGGGGACGGCAGTTTTCTGATGTACAGACATGTTTCCCCACATCTAAATAGAGAGCAAAATTGCAATGCTCCTCAGATGCAGCAGAGTCTCTTCTCTGGAGACTGCAGATAAAGCAAACAACAGCAAAAAGTAAAAGGGCCCTACAATAAATAAATCACCGGATAATCACTTCCTGTGCATTCTCCTCACACATACACATAAACACGAGAGCACACTAAATGCAGTCATATACAGGTTCAAGGAAAGTGCATAAAAGCCACAAGACTTTGAATTTACAGTCAGCTCTGAATCTTAATATGACCATTCACATCCCATTATAAAAGAATAGAACATCTCCTTTGGGAAACATGATGGTGGGCAAAAAAAAAGAAGAACACCATGGGCTGAAGCAGGCTAAGAAACAATATCAGCATTAAGGGGCTCTAAAATTAGAGTTTTTTTTACTACAGTGTGAGCCCAAAAAGTATTTTGACACCACACACTTACATAGAAATATTCACACTACAGTTCAAAAGTTTGGGGTCAGATTTGTATTCAGCAAGGATGCATTAAATTGGTAAAAAAACGAAGAATAAGACCTTGAGAATCTTCCAAAAGATTATAAATAATTAACTGCAGCTCTTTTGAACCTTCTATTAATCAAAAGTATTAACTCCAATCAGCAAATTACAATGATTTCTGAAAAGTCAGCTTTGCCATCATAGGAATTAAAGGGGTCATATGATGCGATTTCAAGTTTTCCTTTCTCTTTGGAGTGTTATAAGCTGATTGTGCATAGATAAGATCCCTGAAGTTGCACAAAAGACTAAAGTCTCAAATCCAATTAGATATTCTTTATCAAAGTTAAGACTGTGCCACGCCCCCTAAAACGGCTCGTTATAACACGCCCCCACATATCTACCTCACTATGTGGAAATATTAGCATAATGCAGCCCAAATGTTCACGCAAAGAAAGAAGGCGTGGTTTAAGTAACCGCAGTTAGTGTTGAAGCAGAATGTCAGGGAGACGCTGTGTGTTTCAAAAGCAAAGCAAAAGCACTTTATTTGGCCCTACGAAAGTAGATGCATTTAGGAATCTTTAAGATTACTTACAACAGAACAGCAATGCATTTTATGGACGACCATTTCGTGAACCTAGGAGATGAGATAATTCTGACTTTGCTATAACAATCTGGCACTTCTGAATCAGCTACTGTTGTTATTAGTTTAAGTATTTGCTATTGACTGTTAAAATGCAGAGTTTTGCGCATGTGTGTGTGTGTGAGAGAGCCGAAGGAGAGACAGGTCACATCACAGTGGAGTCAGCTGTCTTAACTGTGGCTTGTGTACTGCAAACACGTACCAGCTTAATCACTGTGTCTGTCACGCGATTATGGTAAGGGACGTTACATTTACAACGAGTGCTTGTGGTGTTCGGCCAATAACAATGCACTGTGTCAGCTGGCCAATCAGAGCAGACTGCGCTTTTGGAAGGAGGGACTTTGTAGAAAACTAAGTGTTTGAGGGAGGCGGGGCATAGAGGACTTACAATATTGTACAGTATTTGAAAAATAATGGGTTTTTTGAACATTAAAGCATGTTAAACATATTCTGTTACACAAATACACAAAATAATGATCTTTAAAAAAGCATCATATGACCCCTTTAATTACATTTTAAAATATAATAAAATAATTTTTATAATAAAAACTGTATAAAATACATGCAGCCTATGTGAGCATAAGAGACTTCTTTAAAAACCTTACCAACCCTGAGGTGTTCAAATACTACGGGATCAAAGTATATGTTGGAAAACTGCAAAAACAAGCCAAAACCTCACAGTTTAAATGAAAAGAACACTGAAAGATGAACTCTGAGTTAACAAAGCTGATTGTGGCTCACCTGATGAGAATCCTAATCTTAGTCTCTCCAACTCTCATTCTCTCTCTATTGCTCTCTTTTCCCTTCAGACACCTCTTCATCATCCATTAATGAAGTGGATGAGAGTGCACTCACAAACTAAGTGAGATTCTGCATTCCAACAATGGGTAATTAGCCTCCTCAGCAGAAGCCAATCAAGTAATTGTGAATTGGGATAAATTGGCATGAAACGACTACACAAAACAAGAACAATGCTCAAATACCTTCCAGCGATTCAAATCTTTAATCTGGAAACGATCAGCACTGGATTAGAATTTGGGTTCATTTGGAATGCTTTCATTGTGGGGAAATGTTTCCAAAGCATTCTGAGATTCCCTTATGAGCCTCCAAAACCACAAATAAACATTCATGTTTTCTTTTTTGAATAGGATGGGGATAAAAAAAGAGACAAAAAGACAATAGAAAATGGGTACAAAATATGATTCAGCCTCAGAGTGTTTCAGACACTGACCTACTGTACATGAAAGTGTTCTTAGAACTGGTTGTCTCATTTCATATTTGAATTGGAAAATGAAATGCAGAATTATTTTTGCATGTTAGGAATCGTGGGCGGACGAACCTGCCCGAGGGAACTAAAATTTCCACCCACTAAGAAAAGTTTAAAAACCCTTTTGCTTCCTGACAGAAAGGTTAAATATTCTCCTTAGCTAAATCTGAGTGGTGTGTATGTGTGTGGGTATGTGTGAAATAAGGACAAGAAATTAATGCTGAGTAGTTAATTACTCCTGCTGCTGTCGACCGAGATCAACAGAGACAAATGAAGAATAGAGCAAGGCATTGCGAGACTAAGATTAGATTGAGTGACTCTGACAGCACCACTAAGTGAAGGAATCTGTATGTGTGCGTCTGTGGAATTACAAATCTAATATTACGGCCCCAGTCGCTTTGTTTGGTGATATAAATGAAACGTAAAATCAGGCAAGCGAGAGTAGCCACATGTGTGCGTGGGGTCTGGCACAAATAAACAGACTTACACGGATCCCCGAGGATCCTATAACACAATGGGCAAGAGCTAAACATATGCATATCCAGATTTCTTCTCGGCATGTGGTTGCGAAATGGACCCCAATTGTTATCCAACAGAGAAGACTCTCATGTCTCCTAATTTATTGTTCTGTTTAACTCAGCACTGCTTTTCATAACTGAGACTATCATTTTTGTCCGTAAGGCTGAATAGCGCGGTATATAGATTAAGAAAGTAACCAGCAGGTTTGAAAAGCCAATTTCTCAGTGCCGTTCAGTTCAGCACTTTAATGGAACAGAAAATATATTCCAGTCTCAATTTATCCTGGTAGGGAAAAAAACGTGACATAAGAAGCAAAAACTTGTTTCTACGGAACAGAAGCCATTTCTGGATTCATTTTTCAAGTGTGCCATGTTAAGAACAGAACTAAACCAAATAATAAACAGCTAAACACGACCTGCTCTGCTAACTCCCGCCCTTGGCCTTTTCTTTTCACTTTATTTTGCAGTTAGCAGGGTAAAATACTTAGGGCAAGCTTTTGAAAGAAAATCACTAAACATCCTTAACACAACAACAAATATTTTTGTCTTTTTATACACATATACATTAGGCTACATGTTTCTCCACAGTGATACATTGATTCATCTGCAGCTTGCGGTACATGACCATTACCTGTCTCTACAATCTGCTTTTGTAAGATAACCCAGACTAATGATTTGAAATCTATTCATATATGTCCATTTCGCCCTGCTCTTCACATCGCTGGAAAAGGTCATTCAGATAATAACTCAACTGATATGGGAGGGCTGTTACAGGAGTCACTAAATCAGGCATAGGATTCTTGCTCCTGCAATATTTTGGCAATTATGGAATCTAAAAGATGAGAAAGCCTTTATTTTGTTTTTTGTGATTTTCTATGATTTATTTGTAATTTTACAATACAGAAATCGAAATTCAAAAATTAGCATGCAGCATGTTTTTCCTGCACATTGGATATTCTGGAACAGATCCTCTGTGACAAAGGTTTAGACTCGCAGTAAGCTGGTTACAGGACCATTTGACATGGCTTTTTGCTCATCCACCTGTTTTTCTTTGAATCAGATGCTAGTCACATGCTAGCCAGACTGCTAATGTGCATTTAACAGGCAGAAATCAATAACTAATCGATACCGTTTCATAAAGAGCTAATAATGAGGAGAATACACACATATACTTGCAAACACAGACACACACATACAAATTAAGTATTTGAGAGCATGAGAAACCTATCTGAACCATGAAACCGTGCTTTACTTGCTTGGATTAGCATAAGTCACTCTGACACTTTTGTGAGACAAAGCTTTCAGAAAGTCTTAAGGTGTGATAGGAACACCAATCACATTCCTTAGAGGATTTCCTGGATGAGTGAATATGTGGACAGGTTTTATCTGAGAAACAAGTGACAACAACAACAAAAACTTTTTAAAATGCACCTGCTATTGTTTACCACAACTGGTGCGGTTGATAGAAGTTTCCTTTCAAATGCTGTTCCAGGGTTAACAGCTCACGTGTGCAAAATGCATCTAATATAAGGAAGAAAACGAAGGCACCAGGTCGACGCATTGCATTCTGGGATTTCTTCTTTGTCCTTTTTGCATTCCATTTGAAACTCAGCATTTTTCTATTTATTTTGTAACAATGGCCATTGGCATGCCTATGAGCAGCACATCTGCCCATCTCCAAATGATATATATTTACCAATAAAAAAAGTAAAATAAGCCTTCTGTAAATGTATGCATGAGGTCAGGCTGGATCTCTGATATCAGCAATCAACCACTCACGATCAGCTATTTCAGTGTGAGGTGGCAAAATTTAGTGTTCTCTTGGATGAAACTATCAATGTTGTTCTGATGCAAAAATGAAGCTTTTTTGTGTATCGGTTCTAAAAAGTGTTTTTAAGAGAGAGGGAAAGAGAGAGATATGAGCCTCTAAAACCTATTCTAACAATTCTTTCCATTCTAAAGACAACACTGCTTAGTAGAAAATGTAAAAGAAAAGAAAAAATCAGTGACAACAGGGACCGTATAATAGTTCATTTATAAGGCTAAATTGGTATTTTTTAATTTGAAAACCAAATATATACAGCATAAACAAATTACATTTAATAAATTCCAAGCCTGGCTTCGGTGTACAGAATATCCAATAATGAAATAAAAATGCTTGAAAAAACTGATCTTGTGTATGTATACACAAGTATAGAGCCTCTTTTTAATTTCAGAAATGAAACCTTAACTGGACTTTAGGAATGCTTGAATGAGATCTCTTTGCATTCAGTAGAATTTTGGCAATTAAAGTGTGGGTATCTTCAATATTGCACTCTTCCTCTAGATTTTTTTCAGTTTAGCTTTTATTATTTTCTATCTACTTGCAATATAAAATTTTTTTCTTTTAATTTTTGCAGGCCTTGGGGAGTGGGAGGGTTATACTGGCATCCAGGGAGATGTATTGGCAGTCTATTGATTTCCATCTTTCTTTCACTTCTTTCAAGCTTTTCAATTCTCAATCTCTGTCTTTCTGGCACATTTCAGGAGCAGTTGGTGAAGAGCCCGTTGAGGTGCTCTATGCTCTTGACTGAGCACCATCGGCTGCAATTTCACCCCCTTTGCTCGCTTTCTCTCTCTAAGTATCTTCCACTCCCTTTCCTTTTCTCTTCTCTTTTTCCATCAAACAGAGCAACACCTCTTGCTTTTTCTGTGGGAATGGTGCTTGCTTTTTCATGATTTTACTCAATGTATGAGCCTGCCTGTTTATAAAACACCTGTTTTTTTTGTATCCGAACACACTCACAAACACACTACCACTTGAAAGCTTCTTTTGCACCATGTGGTTGACTGTTCCTCTAAGAGTTTCATTAGCATCACTTCATCCTATAATCATATCTGAGTTAGTCTTTATATTACATACCCTTCCCGACCCGCTGCATCAGTCTTTCTTTCCTCACTGAATAAACACTCATGATAATTGCCGCTCGTTTGCTATAATAACATTCAGATGAAAAAATCACTGTGATGCTGAAGTATTTTGCTCTGTGTGATCTGTAATCTGTTTTTAGTTATTCACAATTATAACGCACTATAAAAGATAAAAAATGAATTATTCTAGTCCAATTAATGACCACTTCAATTTCTTCACTTCCTCCTGGTGACCCCATTGCTCACTGATGAAACCATGTGTTTGCCTATCCCTCGTTCTCTTTTCCGCAAAGCTGATTCAATGGCACTTGAGCTGCTTGGATATTCAAGGGCAATCAGTGAGACACCATCACCCTGACCACTACACTGGCCTCTACAGCAAGGTTTAACCAGAGGAGTGGCCTGGGTTAATGTTAACGCCGTATAGATTGACGGATCAGTGGTCTTGAAGGATGTAAGAAACCTCAGAATGCCTTCTGCCGTCCTGATTGACCCATTAAATCATCCAGAAGTGTTCACTAGAACAAACACACAGAGCCATGTGGGGGAATGATGATGATCTGGGCAGAACTGGCCTTTGAATGCACGTCTTGGGGCTGATTGCGTTCAGAAGCACTACCTTGCAGCATGTTGTGGGCAGCCTATTCCGCTTTATCAAACATTGATCAAAAACACTCTTGAGATACAGCAAAAGAAGTCAGCTGGGGGGAGGGGACACTTCTCTGTCTATTACAATGAACAATAGATGATGAATGGATGGATGGACGGACGGACAGACAGACGACAGACAGACAGACGATAGATAGATAGATAGAACTATGAATGGTAGAATAATAGATAGAACAACAGACAGACAGATAAGAAAAAGAATTGGATGAATGGATGGACAGACAGACAGATCCTTGCCGCTGTTGCCTCTGGCTTGCTTAGTTGGGGACACTTCATTTCCAGCGATATCGTTGACTTGATTGCACAGATACTATTTAAACTGAACTGAGCTGGATGATGACATCACTAAATCAACAATGAACTGACTTTAACTGAAAAAATGAGTGTTTACTATTGTCATTTTCATTATTGACACTATTTTCCTAATTAATGTGGTTCAGTTGCTTTGACACAATCTGTTTTGATAAAAGCGCTATATAAATAAAGGACTGACGATCCGACCGACCGACAGACCGGAACGAAAGAAAGACAGACAGACGACAGACAGACAGGACAGAAGACAGACAGACAGATAGATAGATAGATAGATAGATAGATAGACAGATAGACTAGACAGACACAGACAGATAGATAGATAGATGATAGACAGATAGAAGACCCGGGACAGATAGTAGCTAGAGATAGATAGATAATAGATAGATAGATAGATAGAAATAAATAATCAGATAGATAGATAGATAGAAATAGACAGAAGATAGATATTAAAAACAGACAAAATGGACAGGGAAGGAAAGATAGATAGATAGATAGATAGTAGATAGATAGAACATATGAATTGATATGATAGCACGATAGAACGTTAGAAAGAATGATATAACCATCAAACTACATTCTCCTGCCCAGCCATTAACATCTACTGCAGTAAACCAAAGGTTGTCTGGACTGAGCAGCTTTCATGCTGTCCTTGCGGTCAATCCCCAGTGATGCTCCTACAATAATGCCAGTTACTGAAGCCTCTGATACGGCCAGCAGAAGAACAGGGAGTATGAATTCTCATTAGCAAAGAGCCCTTGTCGTAGGGCAGCCAATGCCCCCCAGCACACTCCCTTGGCATGACAAAACCGCAATAGGACAAGGACATCTTGCATTTCATTAAGCATACAACCTGTAGCTGTGCCTCAAAGTGGAGCATTCAGAAACCCAAAGATGACCAAGTGATTGTCCTGCTAAATGTGAAGTTAATTTAATTTGTAAGGATATTCTTAGCCATCTATGACCATCTATGCACTTAATATTACAGGATGAAATGAAAAAGTGATTGGTTTTACACTGCAGAAAGAAAAATGTGCATTGTGTTCCCTGTACAAAAATTAGAAAACTAGGGTGGTGCAATATTGTTATCAGAGAGCAATACCATGAATCAAATGAATATGGTAATCATTCAGTATCATGGGTATATATCAAATATAACAATTCATTTGATTTTATAATAGTGGTACTGTTGGAAATGAAAAACAAAGAGACACTTCAGTTATATATATAAAAAAACTCCCTTCCCTTTTGGGACTTCGTAACTTGTATCTTAGTGATGTTCTATTAAAAGCAGTGGCAGTTAAATAGTGCCTGTCAATATCATCGGAATGGGGTGATTAATGAGGGAAGAAAAATGAAATTAATCATTTTGTAAAGAAGGGCAGAAAAAACAATAACGTCTGGAGTGGAATCCATCGATCAGCGTGAAACAGACAGATGGTGCAGTAGATGACAAGTTTCATCTCCCTCTTTGACTCTCTCTCTTTCTGTGATTTATGGTAGGTGTTAATTGTTGTGATAATGGTTCAAGCCTTTGTGTGAGGATGAGAGTGGGAATGAAAGACTTATCTAACGCATCAATACAAGCGCACATACAGTACAAGCGCTCACCAGTGTTGGGGGGTGCAGGGGCCAGGGACCCGCCATACGCATCAATGGACTCTCATATGGAAAAATAAAAATAACTTAAGGGCTCCTGTTCTGTTTAATTAAAATAATAATAAATTAAATGATTAAAATAACACCGCCCTGCAACATTTTTGCTTAATGAAATCTAATACTTGTTCCTTACTAATTTTGGAGTGTTGATTTAAAAAATAATGGCCTTCTCAAAAAATATGATGTGCATTTCACTGCATTTTTGCTTTCAACAACTATTTGTAACGTGAAGGAATCTTGTAGGATTCTCTTGTCCCTTAATAACCAGTAGAACAGCCACAAAAACATGATCCCTATTTTCGTTTTAGCCAGGTTACAGCATTTTTTTCCTGATTCTCAGCTGATTTTCACATGTATAAATAATTGTAAAACACCTTATTTTATGCCTAACCCTGATTTTCAAAGTTGGAATTATGGCCAGTGAAGAAAATGCAACCATGACCCAGATATTTTCTGCTGTTCTACTACATCCATACTGTCACGATCCGGATGTGTGGAGGCAGGCATGACGACGTCGAGGACGACAAGGATTCCAATAATGACATTTATTGTAGACACAACAAGGCAGGTACAGGTAGGTGAGACACACACTCGGGGTAACATTAACAATAACCGACACCAATGCTCAGACAGACAGGAACTAATATGGGGTGAATAATTAGAGGCAGACAGGTGAGCACAATGACGGTGATTAACTAATGATTAGACGGGCTAAACCAACACAAAGGGAAGAAACCACAACAAAGAGTCCACAGGGGCGTTACAGTACTCCCCCCTCCCGGAAGGTGCGTCCTCGCACCGTAGAAACAGAGGGAGGAGCGGAGGGGGACTAGGAGGAGGATCGTCAAATGGCGGCGGAGCAGGTGGTGGAGGAGCCCGAGGCGGAGATTCGGGAGGCCATGGCGGAACAGGGGACTCGGGTTGCCATGGCGGATCAGGGGGCTCAGGAGGCCATGGCGGAACAGGGGGCTCGGGTTGCCATGGCGGAACAGGGGGCTCGGGTTGCCATGGCGGAACAGGGGGCTCGGGTTGCCATGGCGGAACAGGGGGCTCAGGAGGCCATGGCGGAACAGGGGGCTCAGGTTGCAATTGGTGGAGCCGGGGACTCAGGAGCCCTCTGTGGGCTTAACGGGAAACAGGAGCCCTCCGTGGGCTTAACGGGGAAACAGGAGCCCTCCCTGGGCTATACTTAGGAACAGGAGCCCTTCCTGGGCTATACTCGGGAACAGGAGCCCTCCGTGGGCTGAACTGGGGATCAGGAGCCCTTCCTGGGCTGAACTGAGGATAAGGAGCCCTTCCTGGGCTGAACTGAGGATAAGGAGCCCTTCCTGGGCTGAACTGGGGATCAGGAGCCCTTCCTGGGCTGAACTGAGGAACAGGAGCCCTTCCTGGGCTGAACTGGGGATCAAGAGCCCTCCGTGGGCTTAACTCGGGAACAGGGTAGCGCTTACATGGTGCTGGCACTGGAGGGTGCTCTGGAGGAGCAGGCACAGCAAAGCACTTTCGAGGAGCTGGCACTGGAGGGTGCTCTGGAGGAACAGGCACAGCCAAGCGCTTTCGAGGAGATGGGGACTGGAGGCGAGTTTTGGGGGATGGGCCACGACACTGGAGCGAACTCTGGAGGTGGAGCCGACACTGGAGCGAGCTCTGGAGGAGCGGGCACTTGAGGGTGCTCTGGAAGGCGCTTACGAGGAGTGGGCACTGGGGATGGAACCGACACTGGGGTGAGGATAGGAGCAGTGAACTCCAGGGGCAGCGCCATGTCCAGCAATGCTGAGAGGCCAGCGGCCGGCGGGCACACTGGAGCGAGCTCTGGGGCTGGAGCCGACAATGGAGCGAGCTGGAAGGCGCTTACGAGGATGGGGTACTGGGGCTGGAACTGACACTGGGGTGAGGATAGGAGCAGTGAACTCCATGGGCAGCGCCATGTCCAGCAATGCTGAGAGGCCAGCGGCAGGCGGGCACACTGGAGCGAGCTCTGGACTTGCCACACTAACGTCCTTCGGGCTTGCCACACTAACGTCCTCTCGGCTTGCCACACTAACGTCCTCTCGGCTTGCCACCAGTCACGGCCGTCGGGCTTGAGTGAGCCGCGGCCGGCGGGCTGGTTCTGGCTCGGGGCTGGATGCTCTCCAGACACCGAAGGATCCCTTCCCTCCAGCTTAGTCCCTTGGTGTCTGGGAGGTCCACGGGGCGATAGTAGTTGGCCCCGAGTCAGAACAGCTGATTAAGGACGGCGTCCTCTTAACGCCGTCACCGCTGTGAGCTTGCAGAACTCCCCGGCGTACTCATAGAAGGGGAGATCCCGGCGGGATATGGTGAGGAAACGAGCAGCGATCTCCATGTCGTTGTTCTAGGTTGGTTATTCTGTCACGATCTGGATGTGTGGAGGCAGGCAGGACGGTCCAATAATGACATTTATTGTAGACACAACAAGGCAGGTACAGGAAGGTGAGACACACACTCGGGGTAACATTAACAATAACCAATACCAATGCTCAGACGGACAGGAACTAATATGGGGTGAATAATTAGAGGCAGACAGGTGAGCACAATGACGGTGATTAACTAATGATTAGACGGGCTAAACCAACACAAAGGGAAGAAACCACAACAAACACCCCCCCCCCACCCCCCCCCCCCCCCCCCTGTTAACAGGGGCGTTACACATACAGACAATTACAGATTTTTGAGAAAAGCTTATTTATTTATAAACTGTCATTTATTTAAAGTTATTTAACATTAAATTGAGTATTTGAGCATATTTTTTTCACTCCTTTGCAGACTTTAAATTAAATGATACTTTGTTTTACTTAATAAAACAAAAATGTTGGACATTTGACTGCTTTTGTTATTCAGATAAGTGTATTAAAGCTGGTACATATAATGTGAAATATTTTCATTTTGTTTTGTTAAAAACCTGTACATGATTGAAATCATTTTTGCAGTTGCAGGGCTGTGTAATTCATACATTTAAATAATTGGTAACACTTTAGTATAGGCACCAATTCTCACTATTAACTAGTAGCTTATTAGCATGCCTATTATTAACATATTGGCTGTTTATCAGTACTTGACCATATTCTACATCCCTAATCCTACCCAATACCTACATTTAACAACAACCTTACTAACTATTAATAAGCAGCAAATTAGGAGATTATTGAGACAAAAGTCGTACAGTTACTGGTTTGTTAATGGCGAGAACTGGACCTTAAAATAAAGCGTGACCAATTAATTTAAAATAAATTTTAAAGAATAGAAAAAATAAGAGATTAAATGCAAGAAAAAAAAATTGAAATAAAGAAAGAAATAATTAATTAACAAGAAAGAAAATAATTGAAAATAAATATTTCAAATTATTGGCCTTACATAACACTTCCGTGCACACATGCATACTGTAAGTTAAAATAAATGGTTGTTTCTGCACTCAGGCCAAATCTTCATCTTAAAAATGAGGAACAGACTTTTGGAGGACGTTCACAGTCTGTTCTGATTACCGTGGCATCACAACGCCCATGAATCATGAGACAAATCCCTGGTATTTTTTTTTTAAATTCAGGATGCCTAAAACCATAATTATGTTGCTAACGTGTGAGTGTGTGTTTGCTGAGGAATGTTGTGAGAGACTATGGTAATTAGGATTTGTTTGTTTGTTCTGAAACTTTACTTGCTCACACAAATCCAATGGCTTTCACTGCCCACACACAGACCCAGCAAATAAATAAACAAACGAGCAAACAAATAAATGGATAAGAAACGGAACTAAAAGTGGGCTGCTTTAGTGCTGAAATTCCTACATCTCTTTGAGTTCTTTTACTAAACTAGCCACTTGAAAGGACATATAATCATTTATCATCACGAAGGCTTTGACACAGTTTGTGTGCTCTGCCTAATTTCTAACACATAACCAAGGCCGTTTCTGTATTCGCTGTTGCTACTTTTGACTTTGCCCTGACCATTGAAAACCTTGCATGCTTGGAGCTTAGCTGAAGTGGAAAAAGCTGCTAATTCTTCAACTGAATTTACAGATGAGCCAAATGTCACTGAATTCAACACCATTCTCCGCAAACTGCAGCCCTTCGCAGCTAAAATTAAGCCCTAATCCTGCTCTCGGTTACACGGTCACACATCCACCTATGTTTCAATGTAGCGTATGGATTTTGGCTTTGTGGCAATGAAGTACTGAAGGAGGTTCGAGAGTCTTTCTTTCCTTCAGGTATTGTCTTTTTGCCCTCTAAACAAACAAGAAAGTAAGCAAGAATGACAAGTGCTCATTTTGAAAAGCTTTCTGTAATGGTTTGTGCTAACAGGGTCCCTGAGACTGTTTACGGGGTTTGTGTCGTTCTGTCATCCTCTTCACCTCTTTGAACCTCCCTCTGGGCTTTTTCTCTGAGTGTTTGCTCTCAGGAAGCTCCTGGAGTTATTCTCACTTCATAGTTTCCATGAACACTGTCAAGGGAATACTGAATGTACTGCCATTTGGGATGAAAAGAGGGTGGAAGAATGAAGAACATTAAGATAGCTTTGTGCAACAGACTTTTCATTGTTCTTGCTCATCATTATTCAACATGCAGCATGCGCATAATTTCATTTGATGTCTGTCATTTGGTCACATTGTCATAAAGTGTGCAAAAGCATCACTCACTCAGTAAACTACTCGTTCGTTTCTTCAGTCAGGCATTCGGCCATCCATTCACTCATTCATCACTCTCTCATTTACATGCTTACTGCTTACTTGCTCCCTCATTCATTTGCATATTAATTAATTCAAGCATGCTCTTGCTCATTCACTGACTCACGCAGTGAACTGCTGATTAATTTCTACTGCCATTAATCCATCCAGTCAGTTGTTTTCTCACTTGTTCCTCGAATTTCATGCTCTCTCATTCACTGACTCACTCCCTGACTTATTTACCCTTTTCACTCATTTAATCATTCAGTGACTGAATCACTCAGTCATTTACATTTTCTCAATTTACAATTTTTTTACTTGCTCCTTCACTCACAGATTTAATTATGTAATGATGGATGTATAATTTATAATAATTAAAATAATTCAAATTAAAATATGTATAAGTTATATATACAATGATTTACTAAATAAAAATCATTTTCATTTATAACCGACCATAAACAATAATTTATGCATTCCTTTTATTTATACGTTCATCATTCATTCACATTGTCAAATTTATTCATTTCTTTTCTGACTTGCTTCGCGGGTTACATGTTACTCTCTTTAATTTAATCACGCACCGAATTAGTTACCATTTTTTATAAATATAAATGACTAATAAATTATTGTAATAATTATTTATGTAGCAAATATTATTAATAATTTCATAAAAACATATTAATTGTTTCGCTCCTTCATTCCTTCATTCATTCATTCCAACATGATCATTCATCCACTCTCACTTTTTCGACAGTGCATAGGTATTTCTACTTGCTCCTCTATTACATGCTTATCCTTTAATTAAAACATGGTAAAAATAACAATAATTTATTTTACATAGAGCTTCAGAATCTCAGGCCACTTTCAAAGTAAAAAACAAAACAACAAATGAATAGGAAATAAGTCTACATCATTGTAATCACTCACCTGAAATGAATACATTAAGGTATGTAAAATTTACTTATAATTTAACAAATATCAATCTATTATTTTGTTGAATAAATATATTATTAATTTGCATTCTATTTAGTAATCACTCACTCATTCATTCAATGATGACCTTATTCATTCACTTACCCATTAACAAACTCATTATCTTATGGATTTTCTCATCCATTCAGTTCCCTCATTCTCGCATTTATCCAAGCAATTAGTAAGTTAAAACTGTCCCCACATTGATTCATCCTACAATATCTCATTCTGTGATCAATATTCTGCTCTAGTGATTGGAATTAATGCAGAAAGGACCATCTGTTCCTCCCTGTGGGCCCTTCAACCTGCAGTTTTACAGCGTTCACCTGAGAGCTCCTTCAGCGGACAGGACTGCAGGGTGAACCGTCAGGAGCTTATCCACAGTCAGCTGTCAATCAGAGCTGTGGGAAAAAGACACACTCGCTCAGACGCTGCTCTTTTCCACCATCACTTACTCTTGTTCTAATCCAACGCACCCAAACAATGAGGCAACCCCGCCCTACCATGAATATTCATCGGATATTTTAATTAGATGCAAAGGGAGTGTCAAGGGGACATAATGAAGGACAAGCAATTAAGGGAAAACGGGAAAGTTAGTGCCACCTTTGCCCTCTCGTTAAATGTCCAGGAGCCAATTGCTTTGTCAGCCCATTTCTGATCCACTTCCTTTTGAAATGCGAGCCATTAAAGGCCAGATATTATTTGTAAAAATTAAAAGGAATTCCCTCTTTGAAAGGCTGTGATCATTTATCTTTCAGGAGGCTTTAACAAACCTTTGGGGGACAACAGTGTTCAAACAGCTATGTACAGTGGGGCAAAAAAGTATTTAGTCAGCCACCAATTGTGCAAATTCTCCTACTTAAAAAGATGAGAGAGGACTGTAATTTTAATCATAGGTATACCTAAACTATGAGAAACAAAATGAGAAAAAAAAAAAATCCAAAAAATCACATTGTATGATTTTTAAAGAATTAATTGGTAAATTCCTCGGTAAAATAAGTATTTGGTCACCTACAAACAAGCAAGATTTCTGGCTCTCACAGACCTGTAACTTCTTCTTTAAGAGGCTCCTCTGTCCTCCACTCGTTACCTGTATTAATGGCATCTGTATGAACTTGTTATCAGTATAAAAAGAGACACACTGCCACAACCTGCAAACTAGTCAAACCCCCCCCCCCCCCCCCCCCCCCCTCAAAACTCCACCATGGCAAGACTAAAAGAGCGCTTCAAAAGGACACAGAAACAAAATGTAAACCGCACCAGGTGGGATAAAGAAGAATGAATCTGCAAATAGGTAAGCAGGGTTGGTGTGAGAATCAACTGTAGGATGCAATGATAGAAATGGAAGACATACAAGTAAGAACCAATGATAAATCTCCCTCGATCTGGGCGATCACACGCAGAGAGTTCACCCAGTCGCAGAGGTCAAAAAATATGAATCAACACGAACTGTAGAGCAAATAATCCCAGTTAAAATACTACACACCACAGCGGGGGACCTATGGAAATAGACGCCGAGGTGCTGGCACGAAGATAAGTACAAAAAAGAATACCATCAGTAACACATTGCGCCGCCAGGGTCTCAAATCCTGCAGTGCCAGACGTGTACCCCTGCTTAAGCCAGTGCATGTCCAGGCCCGTCTGAAGTTTGGTAGAGAGCATTTGGATGATCCAGAAGAGGAATGGGAGAATGTCATATGGTCAGATGAAACCAAAATAGAACTTTGGTAAAAACTCAACTTGTCGTGTTTGGAGAAGAAAGAATGCTGAGTTGCATCCAAAAAACACCATACCTACTGTGAAGCATGTTGGTGGAAACATCATGCTTTGGGGCTGATTTCTGCAAAGGGACCAGGACGACTGATCCATGTAAACGAAAGAATGAATGGGCCATGTATCGTGAGATTTTGAGTGAAAACTTCCTTCCATCAGCAAGGGTATTGAAGATGAAATGTGGCTGGGTCTTTCAGCATGACAATGATCCCAAAACACACCGCCCGGGCAACGAAGGAATCGCTTCGTAAGAAGCATTTCAAGGTCCAGGAGTGGCCTAGCCAGTCTCCAGACCTCAACCCCATAGAAAATCTTTGGAGGGAGTTGAAAATCCGTGTTGTCCAGCGACAGCCCCAAAACATTACTGCTCTTGAGGAGATCTGCATGGAGGAATGGGACAAAATACCAGCAACAGTGTGTGAAACCTTGTGAAGACTTACAGAAAACGTTTGACCTCTGTCATTGCCAACAAAGGGTATATACAAAGTATTGAGATGAAATTTTGTTAATGACCAAATACTTATTTTCCACCATAAATTGCAAATAAATTCTTAAAAAAATCCAGAAAATCACATTGTAGGATTTTTTTTCTCATTTTGTCTCTCATAGTTGAGGTATACCTATGAGAAATTACGGCTCTTCATACTTTTAAGTGGGAGGACTTGCACAATTGGTGGCTGACTAAATACTTTTTTTCCCCACTGTAAATTAGAATGACGATGTGAAGCGGTTGACAAGAGTAGCTGTTTTGTTTTAAGGCAATTCAACTGGCTTTAAGTTTTTGTTTGCAGAGAGAACAAGCCCCGCTTTTGGGAGTTTAAAAGGAACGACTAACCGTGAGGGGTTCAGAGAGAAAATACAATTATATTAATTTACAGAATTACAGAAAAGAACAGAGTCTGAATAATACTCGCCTTCTGATTTCATGCCTGTCTAAAGAAGACAGTTTAGCAGGGAATGCCTTAGCCTCTCTCTCTTTCTTCACTGTATTTTTCATCATTCGCTCATCTCCCTACACAGCTCATGCACAGGAAAAACAACTCTCACCTTTTCACTATCACATGGTCGGCGGTGGGAAAAATGACTTTGCTTTCAAATAAATATGAAATGCGGTCCAACCCCTCATGCATAGTAATAATCACGGAAAATATGCACACACACAGGTTGGAGCACACATGCCTAAGGCTTTGCTGAGTGTGTATAACGGGTGGCTGAAGACAGCCAGAAGAACAGGATGCCAACATCTGCAAATCTCTGAGAAAACCGATCACATCATGACTGCATGTCATCTTTATCAGGACTAGCGCATATTATATTCTGTTTGATTTTGGAGAATCAACCAAAAAATGTCCCTACCACCTGACATTTTAAGGTATTACAGTATGTTATAAGATACAACTGAAAATGTTACCCTGAGAAATCACACTGGTCTCTAGGGCTTTTCACACTTAACCCTGGGTTAATGTCTTATTAACATCCCAGATAAAAGCTGGTATTTAGGTTAACCCCTTATTGTGGTGATAAAGTTATATAGAGTGAAACAATGTGGTGCTAAAATGCTACAGTCAGTGTGTAGTCATAAACTGCCTTAATGCTTACCTTATTAAATATTAATGTTTTACAGTCAGAGAAACTGAGTCTGAAGGACACAGCTAAAAATGCATTAATTGTACATTAATTGAAGTGATCAAAAGACGCTATTATAATTATTATTGTTGTATCAGAAGATTTAAACAACCTTTGGATCAAGGTTATTCAACTTCTACAGATTGACAAATTGATAACCTATGCACTTGTCCAATCTATGCAAATTAGAATATTAACCCTGCATTTACTATTCAGGATTAATTATGAACCAGAATGAAGAATGAATCAGAATAACCTGGAATTACACTTACCAAGGGATAAGGAACAAACATTTATGCATTTGGCAGATGCAAAGTGACTGACGTTGCATTCAAGAGGTATGAGGTTAACAGGTTCATATGCATTTCTATATAAAGTTTCAATTCCATATATGTATGCAGATTGGCCGAATTGAAAATTTGTAGCTACTGTAGCAATGCCAAGTTCATGTGTTCGATTCCCAGGAAATGCAATATCTGATGTGTGAGTGTATATGTGCATTACACTGTCATATGCTTTGGACAACTTAAATATAATTCGGTTTGCAACCAGCCATTCCTTCTGCAATGCTATTTAGAGTACAGAAATCACTTAAAGTAGCTTTAGCCCATAAATCCTATAAACTGTCATTACATTTAACATCAAATCTTCTCTAACCTGAAACCCAAACGCGCCTAAAGCTCTGAGGGTTTCTAGAAATGTGATCTTAAAGCTGGCTAGGTCACAGATATTTTTATGGAGCATGTGGATACAGCAAGTTGATTAAAATCCCAGCTCTGATGTAACAGGAGGAGGAAACATGGCCTGTTAACACACATCCATAAAGCACTTACGCAAGATCCTCCAGCTCTGCAGGAGAGAGGCTCATGATGCGGATATATGTGAGAAAGAGTAAAAAAGTCTTGAAACAATGCAACAGAATTGTGTTTCTGTACATGTGAAAGACTATTTTTTCAAAGCTATACTTTGGAGACTAAAGCTAAAACTGCCAAAACCTCAACATGAGGATGTGCCCTAGGATGAAATGGTTATTATAGTTTTCCTAATAATTAAGAGTAAAATAAAATTATAATAAAAAGTACTAAAAAAAATCAAATAAAAAGTGTTTAAGAGATGAAAAAATTACCTATATTGTGGGGACCTATATTTTCCTCACAAAGATAGTAAAGCCAGAAATGATTTGCATTGCATTGAGCAGCAAAAAGTCCCCACTTGGGGTGCTTAATAAACTTGATACATTTTAATAAAAAGGCTTAATAAACATAAAACAACAGCTTAATGAACATCTAAAAGTACAAAAAAGTTTGTGTGAGGATTAGGTGTAAGGTCAGGGAATAGAATTTTCATCAGCTCAATATAAAACAATAGAAGTCTATAGAAAGTCCAGTTTAATTGAAAAGTGGTGTGAGTGGTCAGAAGGTTTCTCAAATCTCTCCTACAGCAGACGTTTAATGATAGATTAGGTCTTCTCATTATCTAGCTCTGTCCTGTGCCTCTCAGAAGACATTGGCCAGTATCATCTGATTCACTGAACCAATTCAACCAAAATCACTCCTGGGAGAATTGAAAGAATATCCTTAAACACCTGTGATTTACTGCGGACACACGGGCGATATGGCGTTCATATGGGAGAAATAGAGCTAAATGATTAAATACTGTGTAACAGGACTGACATACAGCAGAAAGAGAGAGAGAGGAACAACCCTAGAGAAAAAAAGTATACTTTATTGTATTTGTAGTATATTCCCTGTTTTACATTGCAAATATACTAACCAAAAATTGTAGTATCTTTAAACATATAAAAAGTATATTAGCATCACACTTTTGCCTATTTTCACAATACAACTTTTAACAGACTTTAAAATAATTGTAATTTAGTATATTTTCTAAAAAATATATTTTACAAAAATATACTTGAATTGAAAGTTCTGTTTATTTTTTATAAGAATATTTATTTGCACTTTACTTAAATATATTTTAACTGTGTGCTGAAAATGATCATTGTAACTATGCATTGAAAGTATACTTTCAAAGCACATTATTAAATGACCTGAAGTTGTAGTTTATTTTAAGTTACATTTTTGAGTAATTTTTAAGTTTACTTCTTCATGCTTGGAATTCACTTTTTTTAGTTGGACATACATTGCTTTCAGAAAGTAATAAAACAAATAAATAAAGCGAATGCATTATAAAGTGTACAGTCAAGTGAACACTGTCTATATTGCATGGACAAAAATTGAAGTTCACTCACTCTGCATTAATATTATATCATTGCATTATTATAACATATCATTCTAAATTTTATGGAGAACTAAAGCTGAAAAACAACAATTGACATTGATATCTGTATAAGCTGCAGAAGTAGTCCCCCAGGAATCAGTTTTTAGACTCTTTCAATATTGTTTGAAAGTGGAATGACATACAGTTTGTCTTTAGACCTAATAATTACACATTTACATTTGAGTGATTGAGGATGGACTGCAAATACATTATGAGACACTATATAAATGTTGAGGATATATTTAGCTGAACATCTCACAGAATGTTCCATTACTTAACTGTACAACAGAATTGTTTCTCTTTTAAAGAGTCGTGTAATTACAGGAATGATAAAGAACACAGCTCACTAAAAAAAAAAAAAAAAAAAATTTTTGATGCTGTCCACTTTGTTTAAACAATTCGTTTTGATTTAACACCATTATATCAGTTTTCCCATTCAAACACGACTGCATCACGTTGAACTGACTTGAAACAACTTTTTTTTTTTTGCTTAACTCAATGTTTTCATGTCGAAAGAATGTTTCAATCAAATAACTCAGAAATTAATGTAATGTAGCCTTTAGCTTACGTCTAGCTGAACTTACTCCATGGTTTCTAATTTCTTTAAATAATGTTTTCGGAGAAAATATGTTTGTATAGAGTAAGGCTATTATAACTAATTAAAAGCTAATCAAATAAATACATAAACAATAGTAAATACATAAATCTTTCATATTAAGCCTACATTAAGCCTTTTTTAATGTAATAACTTTTTACTTATGGCAATATATATTTTTTTGTGTGTTTAATCACAGTAAAAAATGATTAAACAGTGTTTCAATCACAGCTGAGCTGAGCTCACTCAAAGAGTCACGAAAAAGAACAGGTAAGCATTTCAAGCTTCTTTATTCCTATTTAAAGCACTTTTGAATATTTAGGATTTATTGTCGTATCTTATTATTTGAAGATTATCCAGCTCAGCAACGCTAATGTATTAGCTAGAGGAATTTACACGCCATTACATCAAAGTTATCAACGGCAAGTGTTAAATATACAGTGTTTTACACCACAGTTTGTCAGTGGGAAAATACAAAATATTATTTCGTGCTTTTCTCAGTCAGACGCAGACAAATAAGTCCGGTGATTTTTGTCTTTTAAACCAGAAAGTCGAATGACAAATATAAGTTAACTGACACTCGCGCCACAGAAACTAAAGCAACAGGTAAGTCAAACCCACCTATTCACTATATTACAATAACTTTTAGTTAATCATTATTTATGATCCGCTTCGTCAGTTTCATCTAGCATATCCATGTGATGCTAATTAGGTTTACAAATGCAGCCGAAGCCTGGTAAACAAATCGGCTGGGGGAGCATTTATGATGCTGTTTTGCTAAAGTTATTTACCATTTCAGACTGATATTTGCTCCTCACATTTTTTTAAATTTGAAACTCATACTTGAATATGTTTTTGAAATCAATGTTTTCAGAGAAAAGGCAGTGTGGAGTGCTGGGATGTCAAAGGCAACAAGATGGCTGCAATACTACGGGCCTAAAATGAAGTAAGTTAAGTAGAATTCACATTGATTTAATTGATGGGTTTAGTGTAATGCAAGATGTAAATCATCACTTTCTGAAAAATTATTTAAGTATATTTCTTCATTTTTGGATGAATTGCTATTTTTGCAAATGTAGCAGCACAAATGGGTCTTCTGAAGCAGTACAATATTTTAGAATGAAATTTAAATCTAAACATTTATCAGCTCATGCATACACAGCCCAGACAAATATTGGTTTGATGTTTGATGTAATGTAGTGTGCCACACCGTTTTTTGATTCAGACTGTAGTGTCAAATGCATAACATATGAGAATTTCAGGTTGCCTTTGATTCAGATTATTATGATTCAGAGATACAGTTTTGGGTCTGAAAGTTTTAGTTTAATGGATTACACAAAAGGTATTTTGTGTTATATTTCCCCTTGCACTTATCTTAAAGGGGTCATATGATGCTGCTAAAAAGAACACTATTTTGTGTATTTGGTGTAATGAAATGTGTTTATGCGGTTTAAGGTTCAAAAAACACATTATTTTCCACATACTGTACATTATTGTCTCCTCTATGCCCCGCCTTTCTAAAACGCGTCGATTTTTACAAAGATCATCAGTCTGAAAAAGCGAGGTGTGATGTGATTGGCCAGCTATCCAGTGAGTTATGATTGCCGAATACCTCAAGCGTGTGATGGAAATGTTACGCCCTTTACCATATTGTGATGTCCTGTCCGGCCGGAGCGATGATTCAAAAACATGAAAACCCATTATAAACGAGGCATTTGTTGCATCCAGTGGGGACATAATTATGGATTATAATGACTTATACTGTCTTTTTACGCATTGCGTTGCATCGCGCCGCTTAACATAAAACCATGTCTGCATTTGCGATCAGATAAACTACAAACAACAAGCGCTACGCTACACTGCTCAAAACTCGCTGTAATATAAAAACTTACTTACCGTCAGAAGTGATTCAGAACAGCCGGCATTGTAGTCTACTCTACCTTGATCAGGAAACAGTCCTCCATAAAATTAATATTTTACACATCTGAATATTTGGGTTGAAGTTCTGGAACAGTGTTGTAAATACAACTTAACCACTGATTTCTAGTCGTGTCCATTTTTGGAAGGCCAAACAAAGTAGTTTCGCTTTCACACCGAAACGAAAAACAGCGTCACACACGTTGCCAGATTGAGCAAGGCCGGGGGCTAGAGTGAGCAGAGGCTGGGGGCTAGAGTGATCAGAGGCGGCGGGCTTGAGAATGGCGCTGCTGGCGGATTCGACGAAGGAGCGGCCAGCGTGTTTGCGGCAACCACATGTGACGACCTCAGGCTGGTTCGACTTCGGTGTCGTCACGGTGAAGCCGACCGATAATCCACAACGCAAAGTTTTTGTATTGCCTCTAACCGACACGATAGCTCCAGGCATGACAAAGCATGAGCTCGTCCTCTTTTGGAGGCCCAACAAGTGATTTTCGCTTTCACAACGAATCACCCGTGCCTTCAAACGCATGGCGCGGCCACAACAATACTACGCGAGAACTAAAAGTTATGCTTTCCTTCTTGTTGCCGGTAACTTTGGGCGTGCGTTATGCAAATCTTCCCACAGTTGTGACGGAGATAGTGGGGGCGTAGAATGAGCCTTTTAGGTAGGCTTGGCTGACTCTTAACTTTATAAAGAATATCTCTTTGAATTTAAGACTATAGTCTTTGCAACTTTACAGATCTTCCTTATGCACCAAGAGCTTGTAACACCCCAAAGAGAAAGGACAATGAAAATCGCATATTTACCCGCTGTTTAAAGTTGCTTTGGGTTTGTATAAAGGTGTGTTGATTTATTATTTATATTTATTGTGTTTTTAGTTAATAAAATTCACTGAATTCAAGCTCAAAACTTCAGCTGAGACACCCGTAAAGTTTTTTTTTCCCCATTAAATCCAGTTGACCACCAGCTCTGGAAGACATTTGTGCAATTACCAGTCTTAAGTACCTGGCCGTGTTTTAAATGGCACACGCCCTACGAATAAACACTACTCTGATCCTTCCAAGAGTTACCGTGTTATTTATCTCGATTTAATCAGTAGAATGGTATGGTGATTTAAACATTCGGAATTTTCCATCCACAGAGGTCCATTTTCTAATTTGTTGGACCATGTTGGGGAAGTTCCGCGCTATTGCATAATCCATAAAAAATGTAACTAATACATACTTAGTTACTTTTTATGGTAAAGTAATTGCTAAGTTACTTTTGTGTTAGACTTTTTAAATCTGGACCGCAGTGCTTTGTGCTTTGTTTATTTTTAAAATAAAAAAAAGTTTTTGGCAAGTATAAAAGCCTTTTCACACCAAAATTGTAATGAATAAGCCTCAGGCTGAAGGAATGTAAATTTAAGTCCGTACAGTAGAATGCTGAAGAAGATATTTCAACACACTTCAGCAGTAAAAAAGACACACAAATGTTTGTCTAGAGTAATTTTTGCTTATTAGTATGGTTGAACTGGATTATCGAAGGTCAGAAGCAAAGACATTGTTTTATAGAATGGGATTAAATACATAAAGTATTTTTGTGTTGTTTAACATTTAATTATTGCATGTTTGCATCATATTCTGAGTTGCATTATTTTTATTCATTTTAAGGAATAATGAATCTGTGTTTTTTTAAATGAATTATGCATAGTCTATTATTTAGACTACAGTAAACATCTTCTGATTTCTCTCAACATGGGTACAGGAGAGCTTTCAATCAATAAATTGAAAAAAAGTAACTTGCATTACTTATTTGAAAAAGTAACTCTGTTACTTTTTTGTAAATTTAAAAGTAATGTGTTACTTTTCTAGTTACTTGAAAAAAGTAATCTGATTACGTAACTCGCGTTACTTGTAATGTGTTACCCCCAACACTGGTTGTGACATATACTAACACTTTTTTGTAATGCATTTAGTAAAAGGAGCCTGACCTGGTGCAGAAGGCAGCAGCCCCCATCATTGCGGTGAGGAGGAAGGAAAGTCAGTAGGAACCCACTGTATGTTTGATTGTCTTTAAAGATTAAGTGGTGATGTCAATCAGTCTAGGGTCAGTGCACTGCTGCTGTTTTTGCACTTTATGCCTTTATTTAGAGTACACTAACTTCTCAAAGCAGCTTTACAGAAAATGCATGTGTCTACATTACAATTTAGCCTGATCTGTACTATAAATACTATACTTTTCAACTTGAATAGTGTTGTATCATGTGATTTATAGTAATGCTATATTGGTGTACTCACTTCTGTTACTGTATGTTTGACTAATACACTGGAAGCAATATTGACGTGACATACTGATACAATTCCTCACTGCTAATCATGATGTTCATTCTATTTAGTATGGGTTTAATACAGGATATTTACAGTCTGATGTAGTAAAAACAAAAAGTTGTATGAACATGCCCTCTGACCTTACCTCTTTTACTTTGTTAACAGATGCTGTTCTTGTGGAGTTTGCACACACAAGTACATCTGATGTGCAAGTGAAGTGTAAAAAAGAGCCATTCTTTATAGAATTGCGATATTTTTTGGACATGTATAATTTAAAATGGTTTTGTATTGTGTTGTATTGTTTTTGTTTTGTTTTATTGTATTTATTTTACATGTTCGAAATAAAGTCTCAAAAAAGAAATCAAAATCAAATTCCGCAAAAAAAAGTGACGTTTGTGTGTTGCTGCTGTTACAAAATGTTTTTTTATGTTTGTTGCTTTCAGCTTTCTTTTCATTTAAAAACATGGTTGGTGCATTTTATGTTTTGTAATGCTAAAACCATTTGAGGTTTAAATAAACACTGTTTGAATTGTAATAATGTGTCTCTGTCTGTCATTGAAGTTATGTATTTATTGTAATGACCTTGAAAAGTGGATTCAGCATTGGGGAGAAATTAGCATATTTTTACTAAAAAATAATACATTTATAGTATATTACTTGTGTTTCAAGGGCACTCATAATTAATTTGTAATGTACTCATGATACAAAAAAAGTACACTTTAATATCACTAATCAAGCATGTAATTAGGCATATAATTAAAGTGTACTAAGTATACTTGAAATTGTTTCAATTTAGCATATACAAGTACACTAAATACACTTAAAGTTATACTTTACTATAATTTAATTACAACTAAAATACACTTAGTACAAAAATAGCTGTTCCAAAATAGCAAGTTAACTACATCATTACAACACTAGCCCCCGGTTTCACAGACGAGGCTTAAGCATAATCCTAGACTAAACTGTAAGTCTGAGCTGTTTCAACTGAAAGAAAACTGATTGATCTTTAAAAATATATGTGCCTTTGTTTTGTCTCAAGATGCACAGCAGTAATGTTTTTTTTTCTAAGGCACTTTCATAACAATTGCTTAAATGTTCTAATTGAACTTTGATCTAATCCTGGCTCACCCCGTCTGTGAAACCGGGCCTTGAAGTACTCTGCCAATTAGTCTGGCTGCAAGTATATTTAACTTTTTTTTTCCACTAGGAAAGATGTTTTTTAATTATTAAGACTAATCACGATGAACATGGAAGGCTTATAATGATACTGTCGAAAAGTCCGTAAAATTTATGGGATAACCAGCACTGCGGTGTGGCGAAGTTAACTGTAAAATATAAGGTAGCAACGTTTTAGGTTTTATGTTTTAACTTTAAATTTACCGTTAATACGCGTAATTTCATTACTGATATATTTAATATACACCTATTGAATTACTGAATTCTGTTTTGAACCTTTGTAATACACTTATAACCACTAAATGCAGGTGGGGATGAGAAAGTCACATGATGAACCAAAGCCCATCACAAGCAGCTTTTAGATAATAACATATATAGAATGTGCACACCGTCATTCACACAAACACTAAACACCATCATTGTAACACACATGAAACTGAAATAATGAAATAAACATTAATTTAACAACATTAGGTGTAACACACAACCCTAATATACAAAACTGATAAGAAAAAACTAAGAACAAACATAATTATTTCAACAAAAAAACATCAAATTTGAAATGTAACGCAGGGAATTCTGGGAATGTCAATTTACGGTTATTCACTGTAAATTATACGGTCTTTTTCCACTTCCAAAAATGGTATACTACCGTAAAATTAATGTCCAATACAGTTTTCTCAAAATTTCACCGATATATAGGGGAATTTACCGTTAACCATTTAACCGGTTTTTACTGTAGCATTTTTACAGTCTTTTACCGTTAAATTCATGGTCATTTTTTACAGTGTAGAGCTGCCAACTTTCCCCTCTAATAAGAAATCATTCTGGACTGGAGTTGGATTCTGTATTAAATCCATATGGCAAAAACTTTGTCCATAATATTACTGTCTTACATCCAAACAGCTAAGAAAGCTGTGTGAACCTTAACATTGGCTGTTGCTATCGTTTTTATGTACATACACTGTATAGCTCGAGGCGTACACTTTGCCTGTGTAGCATTTGGTTTTGTTTACATTCTGGTCAGTTGTCACAGATGGTTCACTTCAATCTGAAATGGCGCATATGGTAAAAATACATGTCGAGCATGAGAGTGTGCCTTGCTCTCCTCTGCTGAAGTTGACATCCCTAGTAATGAGTGATAAAGAGAGAATCATCGTATATACATAAAATAAGAGAATGTGTGTGAGACAGAGAGGTTGGTAGGTTTGTAGCGGGTGTTTGAAGTAACTAATTAACTGTAGAGACAGATTTGACCTTTCTCTCAGTCTACATCGATTTCCCCTACAGCACACACACACACACACACAAACACACACACACACAAAACGACACCACTATAACACACACAGAGAGATTAATAGATAGATCGAGAGAGAATGGCACACTGTAGAACTGACAAACACAAGTGTGAGATAGAAAGTATCCAGTGAATGTGAATCCAAAAATACCCACAGTAAAGCTGTGTTTATGTTAAAGGGACTATATTATTAGTTCTCCTGAAATCCACTTATAATGTTAGTCAAGGTTTCTTGCATCAAAAATTTAATTTTACATTCATCACAGCGTGCGGCGGTGTGTTAAAATGAGAAAATAGATCTTCCCTATTATAGTCAACAAATCTGTCTACACCCGAATCGCCCGATGCTTTTAGATGATGAACACCTTATTCCTACTTCTTTAGCACTGCTTGCAAATAGCCATTTCACTAAACCACTTTATATTCCCCATCCTTCTGAAATAAAATTATGAATGTCTATATAGTACATCAAACTCTTTTATTTCATAGAGGAAAGAATATTGATTTTCCCATGATACAGCTCCTATAAGAAGTCTTGGTCTTGTTTATTGTGTAATGTTTTATTTTACAGCACTGAATCAGAGGAGATTTAATTTTATTTTTTTTGCCACTGATCGACAGTGAAAACTAACTGAAATATAATAAATTATAGAGTTTCCCACACATAAATATGACTTCACCTGGTCAGTGTTTGGAACATTGTTTCCGACTCCACATGAATGCATTAATATTTCTTGCCAATATAAAATTGGCTTTTAGTACACACATCATTTTTCAATGGAGATCACCTGTGAGACATCAAGAAATTTAATTTGATTATAATATAAATGCAGCTCTGTCTGGAAGGTTCTGAATAGCGAGTCTGTTTAGTTGCAGAACTTACAGCATGAAGAAGAAAGAACACTCTGAGCAACACTGTGGAAAAATAATTAAAAAGCACAAGGCATATACGAATACAAGAAGATTTCCAAGTCATTAAATAACCCTTAGAGTACAGATAAGTCAGTAATTAAGAAAGGGAAATAGTACTGCACAGCTGTAAATTTAACTAGAGCAGATTGTCCTTAACATAGGGGGCCCGTGACCTATATGAGGGGTATATAGGTGCGCTGAAGGCAAGAGCAATACTAGTGAATCTATGATGAGGATTGAGGGCCTGTAGGACAAGGACGGAGAGCAGACCTACTCTGAAGAAGGTATTTACACGCTTGCAATAGGGATTTGTCGTATGGGGAGGGTGCGATCTAAATGAAGAATCGAGGCCATGATGTATGGGTGCCATGAACCTGCGGGTATCAGAGTTACCTCTTGAAGGATGAATGCCAGGCAAAAGGGGCTGGCTTGGGTGTCTGGTCAGAACTTGGGAGGGTGACCAGCTATCGTCAGAAAGGGACCCAGGAGTAGGAGGGGTTTTGTGGCAACATTTGACGGGAAGGGGAATGAAGACGGGCTATGTGGTTCTGAGTCATCGAACGTTGTGTCCTTACATGTCGAGCACTGTCAGAAGATAACTGCAAACTATGGTGTGGTGGGCTCAATGTTCAACTGTCAGCCGTGGGTGGCGACCAATAAAGCAAGAGGAACGGGTGGGACGTTAGTGCCTGGTCGTAGTACATCAGATCAGACCAGTGTGTAAGATGCGACAGATGTGTTTGAGGATAATACTCTCCAACTAGGAGGCTGAGATGAGTGATATTAGTAAGCCGACAACAACTATGTTATGGTTTCTGCCTTTGCCGCAGGGAGCTCTAGTAGAGAGCCCATTATAGTGAACATTGCACGGTGGGTGGGTGTAAGGATAGGAGTTGGGTGAATGTGGTGTGCTTTAGAATAGACTGAGTGTGGGGTCTAGAACTAAGAAAAAACATCATGTTTACTGGCATCACCTTCGAGTCGAATCATTCTGTTCATATGGGTCGCACTTGGGACATCTGACTGCGTGTCATGTGTTTAGTGGGTCATCGGACTAGAAAGTGTTGGACGATAGGGGGACTCAAACCGCGGTGAGCAACGACACGGTGTATAAGTCGGCAGGAGGGGAGGGAGCCTTGGCAATCTGTCAGCAGAGTGCGGGTGATGTGGTGAGGAGGTAGAGCACTCCAAGTGGGGGGCTAGGCAAGCTACGCTCCTAGAATGCATGAAGAACCATGATGTTGATCACCAAATACAGAGATAGCTAGCGGATGGGGTGTGTAATCTCCTGTGGGGTCTGAAAGCAACCTCTGGCGGCAGAGAAAGCGGCCTGGAGAGGTCTGCTGCTACCAGGTCCTAGCGCTAGACCGTAGAGGGAAGATGCAGTGGAATGAGAGGCCCATGGCAAAAGATATACAAAATACTAACGGCGCCAGAAGAAAGGCACGAGAGAATGCCAGGAAGGAAAAGGACTATGTGCAGAATATGCTTAAAACAAACGGGGAAAAAATCCACACATAGCTCATACACTGGCAATAAACTGGCTTGGCATCTGAAATACTTTCAGCAAACAAACGACATGTTGCCCCTTTTTACAATATGTATAAGAAGTCGCTGTCTCCAAAGTCCGTGAATGGTGTCATTAAAATAAAGGTTACTGCAAGTAGCATACTTTATATGTCCCAGCGAGCAGTTTTGGTATAACACACTATATATATGGAAAAGGTCTGGCAATCAAAAAAAAATTTGAAGGGGACTACACAACAGGGGGCTCACACGTAGACATTAAAGATACACCAAGCTCTTGAAATGCAACAGGGCTGCTGCAAAACACGCGCACCAAGCGACCCTTTTCCAGAGATATAAGTAAAAGGTGCGGACCATACAGCGCGTTGGCCGCGAAAACATCGGTTGGGGGTCTGATGATCAGTTATCGTGCGAAATCATGCGTGTTCAACCATATTAGTTTAACGGCGGATATACGGTTTTCTGAGTGCACACATCCGAAGCACATGGACAGAAAGCGGCTGTCACAGCATGTGAGTACTAAACTAAGTTCAAGTTTACGTTAAAAACACACATGAGTTACAAAAACAGTCGGTTATGTCTGTGAAGGTAAACAGCTGGGAAAGAAATCGTATGTTTATATTAGATCTGTGTGGCAGCAGCAATATACAGTAAATAAATCAATAAATCCACTGCTCTCTTTTCTCCTCTGAGGCTGGGACTGTAAATAGTGTTCTGTGCTGGTCTGTGCAGCCAAAGATAGAACAGTTAGCGTGTTTTTCTCAAACTTTCGCCATGGCATTAGAGTTGGTACACTGTTGTTGCTTGCGAAATCAAAATGACGGCGCCGTGGGCGGAAACGTGCAGATTAAGGGGCGGTAATATTATAATAAGATCCCTTTGCCACGTCACTAGGGGAGCGAAATCAGATGCGCTCGTTTTTTCAGACGCTTGCAGAAAAAGGCTTACCAAAACAAAGTTACTGGGTTAATCTTTTTCACGTTTCCTTGGTTGGTAGATGCACCGGGGACCTGATTATAGCACTTAAAACCTGGAAAAGTCAGATTTTCATATGTCACCTTTAAGTAAACCCTTAGTATTCATTAAGTTTAATAGTACGTGTTCTATCACAATTCTTCAAGCGTCCCTGCACCACCTCAGCCCCATCTGTTATTATAATATCTCTATTTTATATTTACTAACATTAATCCATTAATTAGTTCAGGCGGGGACTTAACGCTCGTGCCCCTCTTTTACACAAAACAAGCTAAATCTCTTTACTTCTATGACTTTTTAAGGATTAGATGGATGTGAACTCATGAAATCTTGTTAAATCCTTAACGCGCATGACAGCAGCATCAGTCATGTAGGTCTACAGCAGGGTTTCCCAAATGGGGACTTTGTGAAGAAACCGCAGGGGCTCATGAGTTGATGAAAAGCTAATAATTAAATCAAAGGTAACATTTAAATAAATAAATGGGACTGCACAATTAATCAAAAAATAAAATAGAAACCACAATATACTGTAGCTCAGTGCAATTATCAAATCAAAGGCTCTGATTTAATTAAAATAAGTGTAGTCTTAGAAAATTAAAGCTTGATTTGAAATGTTAAAAATCTTGAGGGTTAGAATAACTGAAAGTGAAGAATTTAAGACATAAATATTTTTAGCCTGTAGTGTACAATAAAATGACTTTTATAATACAGTACTCTAATTTACAACAGTAATATATTTGTCTTCATTTTTATTATTTATGTTAAAACTACTACCACTACTAATAACCCTTTATCGGGCGAAGAACCATATTTGGTAACTTAATCGACCATTCACAATAGCGTTTACATGCCTCTCCGTGAGCTCGTTTAAGCACATGGATTTCTCCCAGCCAATCAACAGATATCAGTCTACGTCACAGATAGTGACACCATGGCATCTGACCAATCAGGAGTTGCCCGGGGCATTTCAAACTTCAGCGTCCTTCCGGGTCTTGTAAAGTACGGATTTACGCTCCTACACTCTAAAAAATTATTGTGATTTTAACAGTAAAAGTAAAAACCTGTTAACTGGTTAACAGCAAGGTTCCATACTATATACAGTGAATAAATGTAATTACATTTAATGTAATTTTACAGTAAAATACTGTTAAAAATACGTTTTTTGGAAGTGAAAAAGAAAACGTCATTGTATAATTTACAGTGAAAAACCGTAAATTGACACTCCCAGAATTCCCTGCATGACACTTCATATTTTGTTGAAATAGCATGTTTCTTCGTCGTTTTTTTCTTATTAGATGTGTACATTAGGGTTTAATCTTACATCTAATGTTGTTAAATTAATGTTTATTGCATTATTTCAGTTTCATGTGTGTCACCACGATGGGCTTTAGTGTTTGTGTGAATGAAACTGTGCACCTTCTATATATTACTATTCCCATCCTCAGCTTGTAGAAAAACTGTTTGTGATGAGCTTTGGTTCATCATGTGACTTTCTCATCACCACCCGTTTTTGGTGGTTATCAGTGCATTTCAATGGTTCAAAACATATATTAACACTTCAATATGTTGGTTTATTAACATTACATCCGTTAATGAAATACAAAATTTTATTGTGAATTTAAGTTAAATCTGTAAAACCTAAAACGTTGCTACTATATTTTTAACGGTGAAGTTCTGGCAACCACAGCTACCGGTATTTTACCGTAAATGTCACAGTTTTTTTTTTACAGTGTACCTACTCCCACAAATACGGAAATAGCATCAAAATAAACAATGGTAAGTTGATGAAACTCACACATTATATGGTTGAATAGTTGTGTTAAATGTTGAGATAGCTGTTGTTTGCGTAGAATTTCTAGAAATTAGTGAACGCTGGACATGAAAGATGGTGTGATCATATATGATCATACGCCTCGTTCAGGTAAAACTAGCGCAAGCGACAGAGTGACCATTTTTAGACATACGCCCGATGCATCTAGTGAGTTTACAAATAATGCATTATAACGTAGGACAATAGTATTTAATAGTGCATTGAATGTTTTCACAGGTTGATATAACATTATACAGTGATCCAGAGAAAAACTTTATATTATTATAGCATATATTGGTGTTTATTTTTACTGTAAGCATTATTACCGTGCTATTAACCATAGACTGGCACGGAACCCATAATAGGGGTACCGTCATTGACCTTGTTTGCAAACATTAAAAAACATTTTTTTTTAAAGTCACAAAAGTTCAAAAGCCTTTTAATAGCCCTCCAATAACACTGCAAAGGGTTGAAATTTGATTTCCAAGTATTTCAAGAGTGCCCTATAAGGATAATTAAACTTTTAAACCGCATGACTAGATGAGCAATGGTTTTTAGTGATAAGTAAATGGAGCACTCTTTGCGTCTTTCTAGCCTATAATCCCTTCAGAATTTGTATGAAACTTTCGTTTTTCATACACATACATGCTGCAACGTTTCAGGAATGACATCCGCATATTTATGATGGATTCATTTTTGAAATATCAGTGATTGACACAGTGATAACCAAAGCAATGGATGGGACAAAAACGCCTCAGTGATTGGTACTGGCCAAACTTAGACAGTGTGCGTCCTGAGCGAGGTCTAGTTCATGGACTAAAAGCATGCGTGAGCTTTATTGAGATCGGGACTGTAACACAGTTCGTAGTTCGGGAAGGAGGAGGCAGGAACCGGCGAACACTTAAAAGAAACTTTAATAATAAAATACACTCAAACAGCGCGACAGCCCCTCGCGGACGACTGCCGCGCACAAACAAAACCAAAACAAAATAAAGTCCAGGCCTGGTCCTCTCTCTTCCAACACTGTCGTCACTCCTCCTTTATATCCTTCCGGAGCTCCTCCGTGAGAATCGAGACCGGTGAGCGGTGCAGGTGTCACTCATTATCATTAACTCCACCGGCCTCGCTCCATTCCCACGGCTCTCGGCCCTGCCCCCCCTCTCGGTTACAGGGAGACATATCAACCAGTAATTTAATTTCCAGTAACGGACGGTAGAAAGTTCAGGAATGAATGGTATGTGATTTATGACAGAATAGTCCCACAACTGATCGTTTTTTTTCTCACGTGTCTCACATTTAGTAACAACGATTCAAAACGTACACATTTCAAGTGACACGGGAAAAAGACACAGAAAACTTAAATGAACATCAGAAAAGCGTGCACATTTCTGGTTAAAAATGAAAGGCCACTTAAACGCAGGCAACCTTTTTAAGTTATTCTTGACTGAGCTGTATTGACTGCTTTGATGCGTGGTAGGGCATTATTTTGATGCATACATGCCCCCCATGACTCAAGAGTCAAATGTCGCCCATGGTACCTATATAACATAACTGCTAAACACACACACACACAGCACCCTCAGTATATATACAGTATATATATATATATCTAAATATATATATATATATATAGATGCAATCAATAAAACCATACGAAAAGATTAAATATTTTATCTGTTTACTTGCATATCATTAGGCCATGAACCAACATCAGAAAACCATGAATATATGCATGTGTTGTTAAATATTAACTCCAAATCTCAGAAGGTAAACATTTTACATCTATAGGGTTCGGCTGACAAAAAAAGTTTTGGAACCCCTGGTCTGCAGTAAAGAGTAATGCTGCAGCAGAGTCTAAAAGCAGCTGTTTTGTGACTCTGTGTGTGACCCGGGTCCAGATCCCCTGTCACCCTGCGTGTGTTCTGTTCGCTGGGGTTTCTGGGTTCAGTTGAGCACTGGTGGAGGAAAGAATGCAGTGACCTGTGGTGTTCTTATCTCAAGCTGAGCCCTCCGTTATGTGTGTGTGTTTCAAGAGGAGTTCTCTGTTAATCTACTGCGAGACTGTGATTGTGAGTGAGTGTAGCCTGCTGTGAATCACAGATGTGACTTTGCCCTCTCGTTCTCTCTCTCTCTAGCATGCACACACACACACACACACACATATATACACACAGAGAGAGAGAGAGAGAGAGAGAGACAGACAGACAGATGTGTTTTGTCTGACCCATCAGTGATTATGTAAATAATCATGTGCACAGACTAGAGACCAGTGCTTAGCTGTATCCACCTGCCTGGCCCTTTCTTTACTTTACTAAGATCTTCAAATGCACACATACTTCCATTCAGACTTGTGGTTTCATAAAGTGCTGTATGTTGTTGTATGGGTATCCATATGGTGTTTTGAAATTGATTAACATCCTGCTTTACTTTTTCACTTGATCTCTTTATATCTTTCAGTGATTGCATTAGCATGTCTATCACCCGTGTCAGCCCTCATGGTTGTTCCAAACCTGTATGGATTTCTTTTTTCTGCTGAAAAGGATATTTTGAGGAATGTTGATAGCCAAGCAAATCAACGGGAACCAAAACAGTTTTTTTAAAGAAAGGAATACTGGTTTTTTTTATCTGAATAAAATATGGAAAAAAATTTATTCTGCCTGTTAATTATTTAACATTGTCTTTTCAAATATCTCTTACAAATAAATATATATTTATGTCACAGGTGCAAAAACCATTAAATTATTCAAATTTCTATTTCTTCATACCCTGACTGCCTTTGTGATTTTGCATGAATGATAAAGTGCTGTGTAAACTGGGTGCGTACGTAGATAGACCGTGGAAGTAATCTTGGTATACAAGAATGTGATTATCTATGAATGAATGCGTTTGTGTGCACATGTCAACATACAAATATGTGTGTGTACAGTATGTTCATGCATCATTACCAGCGCAGTGCTCAGGTCAGCGTGTATAGCCTGCAGAAGTGCAGCTGTCTGTGAAGACTAACAAGAGCTTTCTTAATTAGCCCAATTGGTCCAAATGAACCCTTCTACTGAACTCCTACTGAAGTCCCTAATGAACGATTTCAGTCTTCTGACATACTCTGTCTGATTTTCAATTACTTCTCTAGTATTTTATCTTTCTCTCATATTTTAAATGCTGTTTCGATAGAAAACCCTTGACTCTCTTTGTTCTTATAACAGAAAACAGGATTCTTAGTTCTTGTTTGATGTTTTAGTGTAAACTACTTTCATGTACATGAAGCAGCATAAAGTCTAGTCCACTTTCAGATTTGTTTGACTGTTGAGACAGACTCCTTAGACATGTAAAGTGACCAACCAGTCAATTTTTTTTTCATTCCGATTAAGAATGGGTTTATCTAAAATAGTTGTAATGACCCCCATATCTTGTAAACACATCAGGTTTTGCCAGACAGAGTGCTTACCACTTTTGTGAACTATTTCCATCAGACAGTCAGAAATAGCACACGGAGATGGTAACAATCTTAGAAATAGAAAGTGGAACAAAAAAGAAATGTGTCAATTCAGTAAATGTTAACTTTACTTTAAATACATACATTTTGTGCGCCCCCAGACCCAATTTTGAAAACTCCTGAATTAGTTAATATGTTAGAGACAAAACTCTAATTTGCTCCAAAAGTGTATCCAAACTACCTCCTTCACTAATGCCTGACTTTGTGCTGTTAGTAAAGTGATTTGTCTTCACTTTTCTGTTGTCTTTGTTGGACACATCCATTTCCTGGCCCCTCTGGAGTGTTAATGCAGAGAGGAGAGAATCTTTCCTTCTAAGTGGTTTGTTGTTCTAAGTGATTTGATTTGTTGTTCCATTACTTTTCCCCACTATGTCTGTCTACAAAACCTTTGTCTTGTTTCCCTCTCACACATCTATTTATCTCTTCCTTTGTCACCAAACACTTCCTTTTATCCTCCTGGACATCTTTCCATCCTGCACTCTCTTAATCTTTAACCTTCCTGTCATCCATCCATCCAGTCTAAATATTATATTTCACTTGTGAGCAGGGGTGTGAAGTAACGAATTACAAATACTCACGTTACAGTAATTAAGTAGTTTTTATCAGTAATTGTACTTTTTTGAGTAGTTCAAAAATTGTGTACTTTTACTTTTACTTGAGTACATTTTAAGTGATGTATCGGTACTTTTACTCTGCTATTTTCCTCAGTTTGTTTACATGCTTATTTTAATTTTATTTTTTTCCATCAACGTGATTGGATAGAGAGTAATAGGTCTCGTGACTTTCGTCAAATCAAATTGTGTGTAGCGTCTCGACCAATCTGACACACTAATTTTTATTTGATTTAACAAATCAATTATTCATTAGATTAACAATCGTCACATTCCCCTCCACGCAATACACTGTCACCAGGATTGCGGCTGGAACACCATCCCCCCCCTATGGTCACCATGACAACTAATCTTGATATCACTGGTTTTATGACCCCCCCATGAATGTGAGTAGGATAACCCACTCTTTGTCCCATAGAAATGCAAGCAGAATTTGACTTTTCTTTGCTAATTAATTAATAGGAACACCTTTCTTTGAATGAACACACATATACTTCAGGCCATTGTGTATATTATTTCTGTTTTGTATTAATCTGTTGTATTATATACTATTTTTATTCATGCTTACGATAACCACTCATTCATATAACCTTACATATACCGTGTTTAGTATCTATGATTTCGCCTTCTGATGATCTAAACGAGCGCGTATATTATGTTGGTACATAGGAAATATATTAGTGTCCTGAGAGTCTTTAGTATTTTCGACTCAAGTTCCAGATACTAAGTTCCATGTTTCCACAAAGGGTCGTCAACCCTCCAGCAATTGCCACCTCCCGCTAGGAAATTTTCATCTCTCTCATTGAACAAGCCCATCTTGAAAGGCGGGGATCTTCTCCGACTTTAAAAGCCACACTTCATGTGACCCGCCCCAGCCCCAGTTGGTGGTTCGGTCAGATGCAGATGAAGACGTAAAAAAAACGCTTCAGGATATCAAAGCTGATGCCAGGCCTTTCGGCCTTGAATTTTCATTCACCAAAAATTCTCTGACTCAAACTTGTTCTTTTCATCAACTAATTTCAGCAAAGATCAAATGGAAACCTTAAGATTGCATCAGGAATCTCTTTCAGACCGCCGAGACTCGCTAAGTATCAAACTTAGTCGATTTAATTGATATATTAAGTATCAGTTACTCCTTTTTACAAGGTTTGTTTGAACTATGAATCTGACGTTTTCCCTCAGGTTTTTGATCTGCTGAATATGCAAAATGGTTCTATAAATGTCATTCCTTATGTCTCTTTTTTTAGTGTTAAACTTTAACCCTTTCCTATACAAACTGTATATGTGTGTGTGTGTGTGTTTGTGTGTGTGTATGTTAGACCAGTTTATTTGTGTATGTAGGATGTTAGACCAGTTTATGGGTTTATGTAGTATGTTAGACTAGTTTTAAGTGTTTATGTAGTTAATAAAACCTTACTTATCACACTTGACGTGTTCATTGTTTATTCATAACCGGAGTCAATAATCATGCAGTTTTACGTTACAAACTTATAGAATTGTAAAGTAAGAAGGTTATTTCCTTTAACCAGTAAATTAACGTTCTTAGAATTGACAGATAGTTGACCCTGAGATGTCAGCTAAATATCTACAGCGGATCTAAAAAATTCATAATTAATTCTAACTAGTTATGGTTAATTATTCATATTCCTGTGTGAGCTAAATCGGCTACATGTGCATAGAAAACTTTAACTGCCAACTGTTTATCATGGCTGCTGAAGTGCATTCTTCAAGCATCAATTCAGTCGCATCTTCTTCTAACTTGATATGTTAAGGTAAATTTCGGATTTCTTCTTACTAAATGATTTGTATATATGCTATGCTTGCCTATCTACACGGCCTGACATTTGGTGTGAGGTTGCGGGTATTGCGTACAGTGTTAAGCATTCCGGATAGGGGTGGGAAGATTGCCAGGAGTGGTGAACGAGAATGTTCTTGAAAGTGATTTTGAGCCTCTCTGTGAGGGTACCACGAGGCGTCGCTCACTAGCAGATCTCAGACTTCTGGAGGGATGTAGATTAGTAATAGTGAGTGGAAGTAGGCGGGTACTGAGCCTGTGGCTGCTCTATATGCAAGCATCAATGTCTTGAAATTGATTCGAGCCGCAACCGGTAGCCAATGCAAGGAGATAAAGAGAGGTGTAACAAGGGCTCTTTTGGGCTCGTTGAAGACCAATCATGCTGCAGCATTCTGAATAATTTGTAGATGTTTGATTGTGCTTGACGGAAGTCCAGCCATAAGAGCATTGCAGTATGCCGCTAAAATGACAAGTCCTGGACAAGAAGTGTTGCAGTCATGCTCCGTTAGAAGGGCCCGATCTTCTGATTTTGTGGCAATGCAACCTGCAAGATTGAGGCGTCTTTGCAATGTGTCTTTGAAGGTCAGCTGGTTATCAAAAGTTACACCAAGATTTCTGACCGAAGTTGATGGGGTAATTGTGCGGGTTAACTCCCGCAAGTGCCACGTTCGTTAAATTCCCACTCACTTATGATACGCGCGACTGCGCTGCCTCGTCTCTCTCTCAGCGTGCGTTCGGCACAGTCACTTGGAAAGTTCGGTGTTTAACTGTGGACTTGTTGACTTTGATGAGTTTGAATGTGTGATGCGCATTAAACAAATAAAAAATTTTTACACTCTGCTTCAATTAGCAAGTGCACTTGCGCATTAAACAATTTTCAAGTTCAACACTTTTGTTCCATTCAGTTGTGGATGCTGCTGATTCACCGAGACCGCCGCGGCTCAGCAAAGAGACGTGTGTGTGTGTGTGTCTTCCTTTGAAAAAGTTTCCCCAGAAATACTTAGCTATTTAATGCATTTTTCCTTACAAATTGTATTATCAGCATAACAATTCGAGTAAATGTGTAAAAGGTATGGCATGATGCCATCCTTCTAGAACAATGTGCATTTATGTTAAAATTGTAACATAAATTATCAAGTTTAGTTATTCTTATTTCTTTATTGCAAAACGCTAAAACTGGCACCGTTTTGGAGAGAAATGGGCTCTCATTTTAACCCATATCATGGTGTGTGATGCTGAACTATGAGTTTCTAATGGTGTTTGTATTTGCGCTGTTCTAAACATTATTATTTTATGTGCAACAACAGCATATGCTGTCTCAGTGGTCTTACACATGATTTTAAATCTATTTTTCCAAACTTTATGATTTAAATGGGGATGATTGTACTGAGAATAACTTTGGAGTTGGCAGTCAAAATTACAACTGCTGGATAATAAATATTCTTTATTCTTTATGACAAACAAGATAATGTGAATTACAGAATGTACAACATTTTAAAAATGTATAAATTGCGGTGTACAGCGTTTATTATGAGGGGATAGAATCCACAGCTCAGTACTCACTACTCAATACTCATGAGTACTTTTAAATAGGCTACTCTTTTACTCTTACTCAAGTAGTTTTTTTGGACAAGTACTTGTACTCTACTCGCACTACGATTTTTGGAAGGTAATGGTACTTTTACTTGAGTATATTTTTTCAGTACTCTTTCCACCACTGCTTGTGAGTCAGGTTGGGCTTGTGGTATAGGCTGACAGGTGTAATTTCCAGAGGATTGCTGGGAAGGAGAGTCCCCAGAGAGACATACAGAGAGGTGCTGAATTCCTCATGTCCATCACCCTTTCTTTCACAGAAATTTCCATTCCATTCCAGGTCTGAAAGATTTCTGATCTGTCGGTATCAAATTTAGAGTGGTGTGCTACAGAATGAAACGGGAGAGAATACAACAGCGTTTTTTCCCCCTGGGGTAAAATTGCTCTTTGAAATGGAAATCTGCAATTCATAGATACCAGCAAGAGCAAACACATGAACATGGTCAAAAAGTAAAAATCCCAATTCCACAAGAATAGAAAAGCACTCCAATGAAAGAAAAAAAATTACCTTCAAACAGTCACTTGTTGAAATAGTCATGGTTTAGTCTATTACTGTCACTAGTGTTAGAGATTTGAAGAAACTCCTCAACATACACTCTTTTAAAAGAAGGTTCTAAAAGGGGATTTTCACAGCGATGCCATAGAAGAACTGTTTTCGGTTCCCCAAAGAACCTTTCAGTGAACAGTTCTTAAAAGATGACTTTTTCTTAGTATGAGAAAAAAAATTATGTGAAGAACCTTGTGCAATGGAAAAGTTCCATGGATGTTAAATGTCTTCAGGGGAACCAAGATTTCCATAACCACCTTTATTTTTTCCCTTTCATGGGAACTTTGAACTGCGTCCTCTAGGGGTCGCTATGGGGAATGCCTCGTCGTGACCCGTGTCTGAAGCATACATTGAAAAAACACCAATTCGTTGGCCGGTGACAGCCATGACGTCACTACCGGTGCGACTTTTAGTATAAATAGGCGCCGGGAGAACACGTCATTTTCTTCTTCGTCTTCATTGACTGTTTTTGTTTGAAGCGTGCATTTCTGTGTTAAGAGCGATCTCTATTTATCTCATTATGGCGAGCACTAGCAAAGCATTTAAGGATGTGTGCATCCGTGTTGACGTTGTTTAACATCTGATGACACACACGATCTATGCGTTGTTTGTTTGGGCAAAGAGCATGCACGCGATGTCTTCGAGGGGGCAATCGGCGTGCACTGTGGGCGTTTTTTCCAAGGGAAAAAGCTCCGGTCTCGTTTGTCTCTCTTTTTGAGGAAATAGGGGCAGCCGTCTGCTTCCCGCGATCCAGGACCTGCCGGTGCTGAGGCATGGAAGGGAATGAGCTCATGGGGATCGCAGGGGTATCTGGCCGATGAGTTTGAAGGGGGGTTCCCCTTTCGCGATCCTCGGCTGTGCACGAGAGTGAGCCGCTAGAGGATGATATTATTTCATTAACATCGTCTGATCCAAGGGCCAGTGCTCTGCTGGGTTCAGCCAAGGAAGAGCAGGAAATGGATGATGAGAGAGAAGAAGCTGAGGCTGAGCCTTCCCAATCCTCCTGCCCTGCGTATGATGAGCTTTTGTAAATTATGGATCGCGCCACGGTGAGGTTTTACTTGCCGTGAAGCGGGTGAAGAGAGTGACGTTGCGAAATATATTGATGAACGTTATTTTTCTGGCCATAATCCTCCAGCTCAGGTGAGCCTTCCTTGCTTCCTGTTTTTTCATATAAAGATTGAGAAGGAATGGAAAAGGCCGTTTTTTTTCTCACGCATCCATCGATTCCAGCATAAAAGTTATGCCAACATCGATGCGATGCACAAAAGCGGTTATGAGAAGATGCCCCAATAGAGAGACGCTGGTCAGCTATCTCTCAATGGGTGAGACGTCCTCTAAGACTCCCCTCCTTGACATCATGCTCGGGGTGGGGGATGGGGCAGGGCATAAGCACAGCGCAGTCGGTGCTGTTTGCTGCGTCATGCACACGATGGTGATGCTTCAAGCATATCAGGCTGACTGGCTGAAAGACTGGGATAGAAGTCCGGGTCTGAGCCCGAACAACCCAGGGGTTCTAGCCCGTCTCAGTTTGAGGATCAGAGACTGGCTTAGAAGGCTAGTGTCGCGGCTCGCGCTCCTCCCCTGCCTGTGGGTAGGGGTAGGAAGAATCGCGGGTAAAATGAAGGTAGGTAAAAGACCTAAGGGATATGATCCAGACAGGGCGTCAGCTTTTTTGTCCGGATCAGAGTGATACCTCCGTATCTACTCATTTCCTTCGGGGGTCTTACATCTGCCCTTATCTTCACCTTCCTAGTTCCCCTGTAACCACCATCTCTCCACCTGACTGAGGTTAGGTGGGAATTTCCTGCATTATAGTCTCCTATAATGGACCTATTAAGTTTGGTTGGTTCTATGGCTTCATAGAACCTTACTGATGGTCCTGTCTAGAGGCTTCTCCGGACAGAGCTCCGACACGGGAACCATGGGTGAGTATGATCCATGTCTAATAGATGGATATCTTAATATACAGTGGGGGGAAAAATTATTTAGTCAGCCACCAATTTTGCAATTTCTCCCACTTAAAAAGATGATAGAGGCCTGTAATTTTCATCATAGTTATACCTCAACTATGAGATACAAAATGAGAAAAAAAAATCCAGAAAATCACATGTAGGATTTTTAAAGAATTAATTTTGGTAAATTCCTCGGTAGAATAAGTATTTGGTCACCTACAAACAAGCAAGATTTCTGGCTCTCACAGACCTGTAACTTCTTCTTTAAGAGTCTCCTCTGTCCTCCACTGGTTACCTGTATTAATGGCATCTGTTTGAACTTGTTATCAGTATAAAAAGACACCTGTCCACAACCTCAAACAGTCACACTCCAAATTCCACCATGGCCAAGACCAATGAGCTGTTAAAGGACACCAGAAACAAAATTGTAGTCCTGCACCAGGCTGGGAAGACTGAATATGCAATAGGTTAGCAGCTTGGTGTGAATAAATCAACTGTGGGAGCAATTATTAGAAAATGGAAGACATACAAAGACCACTGATAATCTCCCTCGATCAGGGGCTCCACGCAAGATCTCACCCCGTGGGGTCAAAATGATCACAAGAACTGTGAGCAAAAATCCCAGAACCACACGGGGGGACCTAGTGAATGACCTGCAGAGAGCTGGGACCAAAGTAACAAAGGCTACCATCAGTACACACTGCGCCGCCAGGGACTCAAATCCTGCATTGCCAGACGTGTTCCCCTGCTTAAGCCAGTACATGTCCAGGCCCGGCTGAAGTTTGCTAGAGAGCATTTGGATCCAGAAGAGGATTGGGAGAATGTCATATGAAACCAAAATAGAACTTTTTGGTTAACTCAACTTGTCGTGTTTGGAGGAGTAAGAATGCTGAGTTGCATCCAAAGAAACCCATACCTACTGTGAAGCATGGGGGTGAAACATCATGCTTTGGGGCTGTTTTTGCAAAGGGACCAGGACGACTGATCCGTGTAATGAATGAATGGGGCCATGTATCGTGAGGTTTTGAGTGAATACCTCCTTCCATCAGCAAGGGCATTGTAGATGAAACGTGGCTGGGTCTTTCAGTATGACAATGATCCCAAACACACCTCCCGGGCAACGAAGGAGTGGCTTCGTTAAGAAGCATTTCAAGGTCCTGGAGTGTCCTAGCCAGTCTCCAGATCTCAACCCATAGAAAATCTTTGGAGGGAGTTGAAATCCGTGTTGCCCAGCGACAGCCCCATAACATTACTGCTCTAGAGGAGATCTGATTGGAGGAATGGGCCAAAATACCAGCACAGTGTGTGAAAACCTTGTGAAGACTACAGAAAACGTTTGACCTCTGTCATAGCCAACAAAGGGTATATAACAAAGTAATGAGATTAAATTTTGTTATTGACCAAATACTTAATTTTCCACCATAATTTGCAAATAAATTCTTTAAAAATCATACAATGTGATTTTTTGGATTTTTTTTTTTTCTCATTTTGTTTCTCATAGTTGAGTTATACCTATGATAAAAATTACAGGCCTCTCGCATCTTTTTAAGTGTGAGAACTTGCACAAATGGTGGCTGACTAAATACTTTTTTTTCCCCACGGTATATGTGTATCTAAATAGACTTGGTTGTTGTATACCCTCTCTTCTGTTTCTTCTTTGCCGTTTTCCCGGGACCTGTGTGTTTTGTCCCGTTCTAGGGTAGGTCCTCGATGTCAAACCCCGTCTGCTGGGTTCAGAAACCGGGTGCTCGACTTGCAGTGTTTATTTCACTCGTCGATATATGTCCAGACGTTAAGTAAAGCCGGTTTTCGGCTTCATACTTCCTGGATCATGCGGCCATAACACAGACTTCTGCGGGAGCCTTCATTTTCATCAGGCGCACTCCCCGGCGCGTCACTGCAAAATTTTCCTGGACGTCCGGCCTGGGTTACGATTTCGTGCTACCCTGACTGGTCTACCGTATCTGGGTCGCCCTGAGGGGTTTTCCCGATCACCAGGATATCCTCTTGCTGACAATCGAGCAGGAGGCATAGGTTGGTATTACGAGAACCTTCCTTGTGTAAATGGTGTCCTTGGGCGTGGGCTCCCCTCACCTTTGGAGGGTTTATTTGAGCTTGACTCTCCAGTTTGGAACAGTACAATTCCAGGTATCTGTAACCGATGCTTGGAAATCCTCAAATAAGTGCAGCACGTTAGCTTTGCGCACATTTTCCTACAAATCCACATGCGGTGAAGTGTGCACATTATGCTTTGCCACTGTCTAAAATCCACATAGCTGGTAAGTGTGCATGTTATGCTTTGCGCACTTTTCTAAAATCCACATAAGTGGTAAGTGTGCATGTTATGCTTTGCCCACTTTTCTAAAATCCTGTATGGTAGGGGTTACGTGTTATTGACCTCGTTCCCTTTCTCTGAGTTGGTTAGACCCCGGTTCCTTGGGCTCCACTCAACTAGTGTGTCTCTGTCGACACACTCTGTAAGCATCGCTCCCCTCACCAGTGAGGGTTATTATGAGTATGGTGCTTTCTTTCGAGCGTTAATTCTCTCTGAGGAGTTGGATTCCTCGTTCCATTGGCTGTCCTCGTGGTAGTATTGAGCATGCTCCCCTTTTATCAAAGGGTTACCTATGAGCACGCTACTTCTTTCTGAATTTGGAGTTCTCCTCTCACATGAGAAGTTTGAGTTCTCTGTTTTTCCAGAGCACCTGGAACCAGCAGCATCAGGTGGATTAGGCCCTTCCTCTGCCTCCCTGATGCGCTGAGTGTTTGGCTAGCTTGCAGTATGCTTACCCTTCTGATTTTACAATCATGCTGCAGGTCGAGACCCCTCTCGGGAGAGCTGGGTTTGTGCTCACTCAGCCTAGGTAAACTACTGCTAGCGTTCCAGCAATGGAACGTGCTGTAGGTCGAGCCCCTTTCTCGACTGAGAACTAGGTGTGTTGCCCCACAGCTAAGTAAATTATTGCTAGCTGTTCCAGCTTTGGAACATGCTGCATGTCGAGCCCCCTTCTCGGATTGAGAACTGGGTGTGTTGCTCCCTCAGCTAAATAACTGCTAGCTGTTCCACCATTGGAGCATGCTGTAGGTTGAGCTCCCTCTCATTTGAGAGCTGGATGTTTGCTCCCTCAGCTACAGATTTACTGCTAGCCACTCCAGCATTATAGCCTTAGACATAGCATTTGGGGATACGCTATTTCTATCTATGGGCTGTTCTTTCAGGGTGCCACAAGAACCCCTAGATCGGTTTTCAAGTGTGTGCACGTTATGCTTTGTCCACTTTTTAAATTCCACATAAGTGGTGTGTTTGCACGTTATGCTTTGCCCACTTTTCCAAAATCCACATAAGTGGTAAGTGTGCACGTTAGGCTCTTGCCCACTTTTCTAAAATTCCTGTATGGTAAGAGCTACGCGCAACGACTTCGTGCTCTTTTTGATTGGTTTAAAACCCCGGTTCTGCCTTGTGCACCACTCCTCCTATGTATCCTCTGATACCTACTTAACAGGGTGTTGCTACTAAGTGTCTGTTGAGACAGTTCCTTCAGCACAGACAAAGAGAAACGTGCGGTGACCCCCTGTGTGACGGTCAAGACTATATGATTCTATCCTCTGGGTCGTATTCCCTTAAAGGAAATCTTTCCTGATCCAAGCCTGATCTCTACCCCTGGCCCATTGTCTGGCCCTAAATTATTATTTTGGTATGTAGCCTAGTCTGGCCTTAGGAATAACGTCACTGACAGCCGTTAAACGTCCCAGGGCGACTCCATAGCAATAGTAATTGGTACTAGTGCGTTTGCCATGGTTCTGGCATCACTCCCCTCGCCGGTGGCGTCGTATAAACCATTCCCCATATCTAAGGACGCAGTTCGCAGTTCCCATTAAAGGGAACTCTCAGGTTTCTTATGCAACCATGGTTCCCTGAGTAGGGAACGAGACAGTGCGTCCTCTAGGTTTCTTGCCATGCTTCGGACGCAAGCTTCAGACGGAGAAGTGGATTATGTGTTCTCCCGGCGCCTATTTATATTTTAGTCGCACCGGTAGTGACGTCATGGATGTCGCCAGCCAACGAGTTGGTGTTTTTCAATGTATGCCGAGTGGGCGGGGGGGGGGGGGGGGGGGGGGGGGGGGGGGGGGGGGGGGGGGTGGGGGGGGGGGGGGGGGGGGATCTTCAGACAATGGTCACGACAAGGCATTCCCTAGCGACCCTAGAGGAGCATTGGCTCCGTCCCTACTCCAGGAAACATGGTTACATAAGTAACCTGAGACGTTTTAAGAGTTTAAGTATAAAATTTGCCATATAACTCATCCTGCACCTTTTGTGCCTTCGACATGAATGACACCTCACATTAGGAGCAGGCAATATACTAGTTTAAAACAGTATATTTAAAAATTAAAAAATAGATTAAAAAGTATGTTTAATAAATACTTATATGCACATTAATTTATTTATAGTTTTTTCACTGCAATGTGTCAAAATTAATTAAATCTGTGAAAGGTCTATTAGTACTGCTGTTTAAAATAAAGACACATTTTCTGCAGTTTAAAAAAAAAAATTATAAATTGTTTTTATAAAAATGTGCATATTGTGATATATCATTATATAAAAAATACAATACCTACCTCAAATAATGCAGCTTGTAAAGGAGATATGCGCTATTACTTCTCAAAGAAAATCAGACTTAAAAGTTTCATCTGGCGCATGATAAAACCAGATGAAAATTCAGTATCTGGGGATCAGAATATTACAAGGACTCAAGGATGAACTCTTCTGACTTCAGCTATCAAGGAAGCACCTAGCAACCACATAGTAAAACGCTGGGAATTACCTACAATATCTTAGCATCAGGGCGGCAAGCTTTGCAAACATTTTCATTCACAAATCTACAGTAGTTATTATCATCTCTGTCATTAGTACTATCACCACCAATAACATTTTTAGTCATCCATTCTCACTGTCATCTAATATGAAACACTTTTCTCTTACAACTTTCTTTCATGGGTAATCAAACACTCTCTGCTCTCCTCCTCTTCACTTCTTCCATGACTCTGTCTATTAAGAACAATCTCTTGAGTCAGACAAATATCTCAGTTAACAATCCTTTCTTTTGTTCTCCTCTTCCACGATCTCTCAAGGTGAAGAGCACCACTTCTTGTCCATCAACTGCAATCCTAAACTTTGCAATCAGCCTCAGATCATGTGTGAGTGTGTATGGCTCCAGTTTTCCTTACAGTGTGGGCACCACCAATGATACCTTTAAGAAAAATGGCTTAAAAAGGACAAAATATTGACTCAGAAAAAACTTTAAAATAAAAAAAGCTTCTGAGGATTATATTTAATGATATGTGACATAAAATAGCACACTATAAAACCAACAGAATTGATGGAATGCCAGAAAAACATATTTTTGAGATGCATGGACATGTTGGTATGCCTTTAAGAACATGTGTCCTTTTGCATTAGTGTGTTTGTTCATGTGTGTGTGGTTTCATGTCCTTCACAGCTACAGTATCTCAGTAGTCACAGCACGCTGTTGTAATTACCAGGTGTCTGAGACTCAACTCTAGCTCAATACTATTTTCCTCCAGAATGTACAAAAGCCTACACAGACACACACACATTCACATTAACTAAACCCACACCGTCGCTCAATACCAAAGCATATACACTACCAGAGTCAGTCATATTTACAAATATCACACAAATCGCAAACACAAATGAAAAAGAAAAAAAAATCAAGTAGGCAGCAAGGTTCAGCAATCACAGAGTGCACGGTAAAAAAAAATCAGCAGCCGGGGGCCCAGCTGTGTGAGATAGGACCCGATATCGATCCGTGTTATCACATCCTTTCAGCCAGTAAGCTACAGACAAAAAATAAAATAAAAAACCCACCTTGGTTAAGAACATACTCCACCACTTAAATATTAAAGTATCAGCGGGTTCATGCCAATGTATAATTGACGTAATTTTAACCTCATTTTAACCACGACACCTCGGAAGATATAAATAATTTATTGATTTTTTCCCCCGTCGCAGCTGGTTAGAGACAGGCCTGTGCAGACTAAATCACGCAATACCCCTGATTCTCTATTGTCGGTGTTTAGAGGGATGATGAGAAAGTTGTATAGCATTTCTGAGGTTTTTTAGTGTAATTTTCAGTGTATTTTCTGCACTACTAGCATCACAAAATTGTCAAAATATTTTCAAACAAGTTATCTGAACACACCTCTAACCTTCCATTGGTTGAGAAAGAGAGAGTCGCACCCTAAAGTCATGCTATTGGTTGAGCTAATGTTGCTAAGCTAGGCTGGTTGGGTGTTTGGATAAACAGAGCAATGGTTTGAAAGCACCACAGAACCACAGTAATTACAAATGGCTTACTTGGCTATGAATATTAAACTGTGAAAAGAGAAATATTTAAACTTTAAATTTACACATATTACCTCTAATGTTGAGTCTTATGACATAATTCTGGAGCTGTATTCTTCTTGGACTGCTAATTAGGCTAATAATAACAAACCTCTTATCATCATCAGTAAAAACAAACATGTATTTAGACTGGTTATTTGCTTGTGCATCTGCATATGGAATTGAGGTAAATAACTGGAGGCGGGTTGTTGCTGTAACCTCACTGTAATTTTGTTTTGTAGTTTGCTAGACTACTGACTATAAAAATGTTGTTATACTATCATTTGGTTTACTTGGTCTCATGACCACCATACTTTGCCTTTGGCATTATTATGATAACAACTGTATGTGAAGACTAATGAAGTCAAAGGTAGCAAAAAGTGATTCCCTCTCATGACATCTCATCCTTTAATTTATATTCACAAGGTCCAAAATTAAGACTTTTGCTAACCAAATGCAAGCAAAATGGGCTTTAGTGAGTAAATGAATGTAAATGTAGTTACTATATTACAAATCTGCATTTCTCTAGACTCATCTGCAATTTTGGATGAGCCCCATACACATACGGAGCCCTTTGCAGTGCATTCTGGGATTGCAATAAAAGAAACTATCATCAAAATATATTTACAGATGTTGGAAAAGTTATCTGACATTTGGTTCAGATGCCAGAAAAGTATTTTATGGTTTCTGGCACGGAGCCAACAAAAATATTACTACAAACAAAATCTAAACAAGGATTGTGGATTTGAACAGGTGTGGATTTAAAGAGACTGGTTTGAATATGGTGCTGCAGGCGACACAGTTTTTCATATGCATGTAAAAACAGCTTGATAATTTTTTGGCACTAGGAGAAATGTATCTTAATTATGCATTGTAAAATACGGTTTTATATTTTTTTAAAGAAAATTTGAGTAGCTGTTAAATGCGCTCAATTCCCTCTCCATTGGTAGGTGGTTGGTTAAAGTGATATGCATGTTTTCAAGAACAAATCATTAGCAGAACAGGACTGTAAGAATTCTAACAACAGTTGAATAGCAGTTCCCAGCATAATCCCTCCACACAACAGCCTGGGACTGAACCTCCAACCTTTGGACTGACAGTTTAATCGCTAAAGTCTGTTCTTACTGTTCTACCATACTGATCAACATCTGCTTTCAACAGGGTCAGTCTGTCTGAGGTTCTTTTGACAATTTGGAGATAATTTCGATTACTCCTGCGATTCCTGCAGGGATGAAAATAACTGTAATTTCGAAACAGTATTGTGCTCTGTTTAATAATGTCATGTGGATTTCTATGCTTTTCATCTGATAATAATAACAACTCTTTTCCAAAACCTAGTGAGGAAACATCCTAACCTTAATGAAACCACAACATCCTAATGAGTGTAAGAAAAACATTGCGCAGACAAATAAAACTGTGTGCTTAAAGGGATAGTCAACCCAAAAATGAAAATTTTGTCATTAATTACTCACTCTCATGTCGTTCCAAGACCTTCGTTTATCTCCGGAACACAAATTAAGATATTTTTGATGAAATCCAAGAGAAGACATGTAAAAAAAAAAAGTTGTTTTTGTTTTCTTTGCGCACAAAAATGATTCTCTTAGCTTCATAAATTTACGCTTAAACCACTGATGTCACGTGGAGTTTTTTGACAATGTCCTTACTACTTTTCTGGGCCTTGAATGTGCTGGTTAAGTTGCTGTCTATGAAGGGTCAGAAAGCTCTCGGATTTCATCAAAAATATCTTAATTTGTGTTCCAAAGATGAACGATGGTTCATGAAGTTATGGTTATGAGTTTGGCACGACATGAGGGTAAGTATAATGACAGAATTTTCATTTTTGGGTGAACTATCCCTTTAAACAGTGTAAGGCATTTCCGAACATCACACAAACCAGATGAGAGTCGTAAAAGCATGAACCATGGTCAGCCTAGGCGTACCTCTCTCCAATGAGTTCCTGCTTCGCTCTGCTTATCTTTACAAAGAAAAACACGGAGATAATGATTTACCAAACCACCTCCGATGTCTACACAATACTAAGACAACAAGAACTGACCCCTTCCCATCTGGATTAATTTAAGTCACAGAAGGTCAGTAGGTTTCGTGACTGGCTTCAGCAAAAATAAACCATCTGACGGACCATGGAACAAAGTACCTGGTATCTAGACAGCGTCCCGCACAGAATCGCGCGGACCTCATGACCAGTGTTGGGTGGGAATATATTTACAAGTAACGCAAGTTATGCAATCTGATTATTTTTTTCAAGTAACTAGTAAAATAATGCAGTACTTTTTAATTTACAAGAGAATATCTGAGTCTTTTTCAAATAATAATTTATTGGAGTTGACAGCTCTGGTGTTGCCATGTTGAGAGAAATCAGATGATGTTACTGTAGTTCAAAATAAATATGAATATGCATTAATTAATCTCACACACACAAAAATAAAAACAGATTCAGTATTCCTCAAAAATGAATTATTAAAATAATGCAACTCAGAATATGACGCAAACCTGGAATAATTAGATGTTAAACAACACAAATATACTTTATGTATTTAATCCCATTCTATAAAACAATGTCTTTGCTTCTGACCTTCGATAATCCAGTTCAACCATACTAATAAGCAAAAAATGACACATTTGTGTTATGTCTTTTGTATTGCTGAAGTGTGTTGAAATTTCTTCTTCTGTATTCTACTGTAATTTTACTTTCCCTTCAGCCTGAGGCTTTCATTTCCCTTTTGGTGTGAAAAGGCTTTTAAATTTGCCAAAAATATAACTTTTTTATTTTTAAAACAAACAAGCAAGCCCTGCCCAGATTAAAAAGTAACGCAAAAGTAACGTAACGTATTACTTTCCATAAAAAGTAACTAAGGAACGTAATTAGTTACTTTTTTATGGAGTAACACAATATTGTAATGCTTTATTTTTAAGTAACTTTCCCCAACACTGCTCATGACCGCTTAACACATAAATTGATAATCCCGTCAACAAAAGAGACAATTTTATAGCCCCCTGTCCAGCAGGAGAAACTGGGCAGACTCTCAACTCTGACACAAAATTGACCTCAGGACATCTTCCCTTTTTCCCCTTTGCGTTCCAAAGAAAAAGACGATTTCTGAGACAATCGTTGAAAGTATGAAAATATCGGAGCATAGAGTCACAAATAATATGTTGTATGTCTTATATATATATACTTGATGTGTTCATTTAATCGGTGCAACGTTAAGCAGTGTTTATTACCCCTTTCTAGGAAATGAGGATATTAAAATGTGTGTAATATGTGAAGTTTAATCTTGAACGAATGGAAACGACAAATGCAGAATGTTGAAATGAAGTAAACTTTAATAGTATGTACAATACATGCTTTTAAGAGACTTTATAGGAGTATTAACACAACTTTTATAGATGGTGTCCTCATGTGATGAATTGAAGCCTCTTGTTAATGTATGCACGCTCCACCTCGCAAGAAGTCGATTGGAAGATCGCGTCGGGGGACGGACTTATGCAGCGGAACAAAAACCCAATACAGGACAGACTCGAGTGCTTGCTTGCGGCTTCTCCTACTCTCGCCTGTCGCCGTGTTAGAGCACCCCACGTGTGCTCACGCGCTTACCATCAAAAGCGACCAGCCATCTAAAACTCAACACTTCAGTGAACTCGTTGAAATCTTTCAAGAACTTAAAGTATTGCAACAGACTTTCAGCAGAACTGCTTAAAAGCTCGCTTCATCAAAGACAACCACTCCAAGAGGGCTTCCCTAAAAGAACGTCATTCAAACGTCATTCCGACGTCACCTCAGCGACCAACCAGTAACGGGGTTCCCTCAGAGACATCCCAGAAGCCCGCATCAGCCACGGAATCACCTCAGCTGTCAACCAGCAGAACGCAAGTAAACGAACAACTCTCTAACCTGCTGAACTGGTGAATTTAGATAAGCAGTAAAATTAAGACGAAATTCTCTGCTTGCGAGTTCTCTCAGGTGAACATATATCACTCGTGAAAACGAGGTAGAACTATGAAACTCAGAACTCCGTTAACATAAGTTCCTTTCTCTGAAACTGTATGTTTGTGTGTATGTGTGTTTTAGCTTAGTTTAATGTAATCTAGAATAGCCAAAAAATTATTGTTTTAATTTATAAAGAAGTATTGTCTGGTGTTGTGAAATTTTGTAAAGTTAAAACTCTGCCAAGATCACGTTACCTTCTCTTAAGAGCTGACAAATTATCATAAGTGTGTTAACCGTGGCCAGGAAAACACCGATTTTAATTGTAAAATCTACTGGATCACGGATCACTGGACGACCCGTGATTGTTTAAAGTGTAAACCATTTAAGTCAAAACAGTTTTGATCAGGTGGACCTCGATCTCAGATCGAGTTCTTTTAAAAACCGAGCTAGAGAAATATAAACTGGAATTGAATTAATAATAATAATTAATTCCCTTATAAATGAGTTAATTTCTTACATATGGTGGAGATAGAAGCTGGCAAAGATTTGACCGAGAAATTAATGACCCAATATAATATTATGAATTTTGTCTATTTTTATCCGGAAAAATAGATAAAAGACAAAAGAAACTGAATTTGTTGTGTTATTTGGTTATGTTATTTTAGCACGGAAGAGCGTGTTGTTTGAATATGAAACTCGAGTTGTTCTTTAAAGAATTGAACTGCAGAAAAACGTTTTAATTTGTCCAACGAGACAAAATAAGTCGCGTAAGAGCGCACTAGAAAGAAAAGAACCAGAATAAGAAGAACACAGAAGAAAGAAACGGGCGTTTTCCCGTTTACTTCTGTGTGTGGCCGTGTGAATGTGTAAACTCTTAAAGAAACTCAAACACAGCCAAGTATCTAAACTAGGGGTTATTTATTTCCGACCGCGTATGCAGAAGACGCGGCATTAATACTCAAGGTTTTCCATGAAGGGGAGTTGTGCCGATGAAATGTATACAGTGAAGAATAAACACAACCAAAAGCACGCTTCCCCAAAGGTATAAAGAAACAAACCAAAAATATAAGCACTTCAAATAGTGCTCACAGTTACTGAAATAACTTCAGGCCAGTTTCGCCAATTCCCCTTCTTTCCCTTTACCATGATAGCCCCACAGTAACAAAAAATAAAACAAAATTAATTAATTAATTTTACACAGTACAAATAAATTGGTGTGAGCACTTAACCCCCTGGATAAACAACGGTAGTGGCTTATAATGCTTTCTAAAGGAAGAACAAACATAGAATATAATCAAATATACATTCTCATCAGCCACTTATAACTATTGACTAAATAAATTCAAGTAAATCCATTTTACACTCTGTACATCTCTATTAATATTGTTATTACTATCTTCTTCTCCAAGAACAGATTATTAATTAACTCAAATTGACATTGACATCAAAACAGTAAACAACTAGTGACCATTTTCTCTGAGTATACAGATACATTTCCCAAAACCGAATGAAATCAATATTACTCACTCTGTGGCGTGCTGCGTCACATTAGAAACTCATCCAGCTGTCACCTCACATGCACCTTCACGTGCCTTCGTTCTCCCCTCTAGTATTATTTTATTAAAGGAGAAAGAAGTTTGGTTTACTTTCCCTCCCACTTCACAATATAAATGGCTTGACCTAAACTCAACGTTCACATTAAATATCACTCACGCTCGATCTCTGCGGCCTGCACGATTCCTCTACGCAGATATTTCTCACCCACGGAGAAATACGAAATCTGTGTAATCGCAGACTGTTCTAAACTGCTCAGTGACCAGACCAACACCCAACCAAGGATTTCCCCTTTTTTTCCTGTCCAAACAACATACGATGTTGTTGTTCAGTCCACGCAGTTCAACTCACACGTGCCCGGGATGCCCCAAATCATAAAACATTTCCCCGAAAATAAAACACTCTCTTTCTTTCCATTTTTCTCACTTCGCTGCTCAGACGCACAAGAGTGCCCCCTAATGACGGATAGGCATAACCACCGGCAATTCTTATGATGACTACTCTTTGTTACCCGGCCACACTCTCCCCTGCCATAAGTCAACGTCCGCGTGGACTTCCCTTTTTACCCGTCCACAGTACTTTTTAGTTTTTCGGATGTATACATTACCATGCCGGCCAAAACTTGAGACAAAATGTCTGGGCTGAAGGAGACTGCATTGCAAACTGACTTAGGCAGGCTGTATGGGTTACCGTGCTTACCCGCAGTCTGCCTTTGTGACCGACGTGGCGCCGGGGCGGGTACTCTAGGCTCAACCGGGGACGCCAAATTACTTCTTTGAGCAGGGACTGGACGCTTCTCAACAGTATCCAGTCCCATGTCTATAGGAGCCACCCCCATGCCATCACCTCCTTCATCTACACTCTTCTCCAATGCAGTCAGTGTCTCTTCAACACTCTCTTGTTCTTCAATCTCAGGTGCAATCAAATCATCTACCTGGGAACTGGATAGTTTCAAACATTCATCCGCTGAAGACATTGATTGCCCTGTCGCAGTATGCCAAGTCTACTTCACAACTACACACTCGATGTCCAGAGGAGCTAATATTTCCTCATGCAATGGACTAACAACTTCTTTCGCAAAGCTTACTTTCCTACGCGGTGCTGGCACTGGGGTTGGTTGTGGACAAGGTTGAAGGTGTGACCGATGGACCCTTTTTTCCACACCGCCTCCATCTGGTTCCACCACATAGGTAGTTCCCTGAACATTCTTCACCACGTACACCTGTGGTGCCCACGCATCCTGAATTTTATTTCTCCCTGCCGGACGGTGCCTCAAGTAAACGTGCTGTCCAACCGCAATCTCCGGGCAATATACCTCACTCTCATGCCGTTCAGTCCGTTCCGCTGCTTTTCTTTCTGCATACTCTCTCGCTCTAGCATGAGCGTCCTGGAGTCGCTCACGGTGAACAGACAACCAGTTGGTTTCCATACCTTCCTCAGACTCCCGTCCCAACAAAGCATCAACCGGAAGGTGCGGTTGTGTACCAAACAACATATAATACGGGGAGTATCCCGTGGAGGAGTGGGGCGTCACGTTATAAGCATACACTAATTCCGGCAAGTGTTCAGGCCATCTCTTCTTCTTGTCGGAGGGTAGCGAGCGCAACAGGTCATGTAGAGTGCGGTTAAACCGCTCACAGTGGGGATTCCCTTGCGGATGATATGGGGTTGTCCTCGACTTTCGCACCCCATACAACCCGCAAAGTTCCGCAATGACTGCGCTCTCAAAGTTTCTCCCCTGGTCGGAGTGCAGTCTCTGCGGCACCCCGTACTTGAGAAACCACTCTTTCAGGAGCACCTTGGCGGTGGTATCCGCCTTCTGGTCACGTGTGGGGAACGCCTGACAAAACTTAGTGAAGACATCCGTCACCACCAGAACGTTTTCTCGACCATCAGAGGCAGGCTCCAGAGTGGTAAAATCAACAGCGACCACCTCCAGTGGTTGGGAAGCCAGAAAAGGGGTCCAGGAAACCCGAATCTTAGGCTGCGGCAACTTAGCAAGCACACAGCGATGACAATTCTTCACCCAGGTGTCTACAGCTTCATGCATTCCTGCCCAATAACACCTTGGCTTGAGCAAGTTCAGTGTTCTCTCAATTCCCTGGTGTCCCATTTGATCATGAACACTCCGCAGCACTGGCTCAACCAAGCAAGTGGGAAGTAACAGCTGTTGACGCTCGCCTAGGAATACATCATCTACTACGCGATACAGTAATCCTTCATCTTCCTTGATCTTACCCCACTGTTTAAGCAATGACCGCACTTGTCGGGGCAGTCCCCTTCTCTCACGGGCTGAGGGCTTCTTTTGGCCACACCAAAACTGCTTCAGTAGTTTCAGGAAAGGATCCGCATCTTGAAAACGACAAAGCTCCTCCTTAGTATACCCAGGTAACGTCGGAGTGTTTCCAAGGGCAGAGTCTGGGCTAACTTTTCCCTCGGTAAGCTCCCCTAGCGCTGGTTCCAACACTGTAAGATCTGGGCCTATGGCTGTTCCCCAATGTAGCTCACTACAAATGGCCACACAGCCATCACAGTCAGTATCTTCAGCCACTTCAAGCACCTCATCCAACCCTGGCCTCCGGGAGAGAGCGTCAGCTGCTGTATTACAACGACCCGGTCGGTAGCAGATCTCGAAATTAAATACAGCTAGTTGGGCCGCCCACCGCTGCCCCACTGCTCCCAGCTTCGCCGTGTTAAGGTGACAGAGCGGATTGCTGTCAGTGAGAACCGTGAACCGAGACCCCAGTAGATAGCCCCTGAACTTCTCTACTACAGCCCACTTTAGGGCCAGGAGTTCCAGTTTCATGCTGCTGTAGTTGCGGTCATTGCGTTCGGCACCTCTCAGCCTCCTACTTGCATAGGCAATTACTTTCTTCCTCCCATCTTGAAGCTGGTAAAGGACAGCACCCAGGCCCAAATTACTGGCATCTGTCTCTAACACGAATGGAAGGGAGAAGTCGGCATATCCCAGTACTGGAGCACAGGTCAGCTCCTTCTTGAGATGCTCAAATGCCTGCTGGCATTCCGATGTCCAAGAGCCTTGAAATAGCTTGTCACCCTGGGACCCACTGCCCTCTTTGGTGCACAAATTTACAATGTCATGCAAAGGTCCGGCCACCTTGGAGAAACCCCCGATAAATCGCCGGTAATAACTGCAAAATCCCAAAAAGGACCGCAGTTCCTACACTGTGCAAGGCACTGGCCACTGCACTACTGCACTGACTTTGTCAGAGTCAAGACCTACCCCTTGGGCCGAAACTTGGTGTCCTAGAAACCTTACCTCTGCTTGGAGAAAGTGGCATTTTTCCACTTTAATCTTTAACCCTGCTTCCCTCAGCCGGCAAAAATACCGTTTCAAGTCTAGACAGGTGTGCCTCGAATGAACTCGAATAGACCAAAAGATCATCCAAGTAGACAAGAACCATCTGGAACACCAAATCCCCCATTACAGCCTGCATGAGTCTCTAAAATGTTGCCGGTGCGTTACAGAGACCGAACGGCATCCGCACATATTCATACAGTCCGAATGGCATGACAAAGGCGGTCTTATACTGATCTTTCTCGTGCATTGCTACTTGGTGATAGCCACTCGCCAGATCTATGGTTGAAAACACTTGGGCATTACACAGTGTGTCTAGACTCTCGTCTATCCTCGGCAGGGGAAATGCATCACGCTGGGTCTTTGAGTTCAGTTTCCGGTAATCTACGCACAGCCGCAGACTTCCGTCAGTCTTCCTGACTAGGACCACTGGGGACGCATACGGGCTTGAGCTTTCCTTAATAACCCCCTTCTTCAGCAATCCGGTAATATGCTCCCTCACCTCCTCAAACTGGTTGGGAGGTATCCGTCTGTACGCTTGAGCGACAGGCACGTCATCGGTCACGGGAATCTCGTGTTTCACCCGATCAGTGTACCCAAGATCCTCGTCACACGCTGCGAACACATCCGCGTACTCCCTCAACAATGCTCGCAATTCTGCCTGCTGAACCGGAGTCCCACCCATTTGTACCCTGTCCAAGGGACACTGCAAGTCACCTTTGGTCTCCGTCATCGACCTCACGCTGACAGTGACTTCCTCATGATCTCTGGAAATCCGGCGGAATGCTACGTCACAGGCCCCCCTGTCCACCTGATAACCTCGGGAAAGTACCCCAAGCCTGGCTTTTGGTGGTAGCCACACATCTTCCAGTGCCAAATTCAGAACCCGTACAGGAAACACCCGTCTTTCAACCGACACCACCATGGGCACAAGAACCAAACACCCTGGCAATGGCATTGCCCCAGGTTCAAGCATGATCACACCCTTAGTCATGGGCAGCTTCTTACTAACTCGAGCTTGAACCATGGCAACTGAGGCCGCCGGCACACGCGTTTTAAATCTTCCAACTATTCGAACTGTAGAGTTTGCTCCCATCAGGGCCTCGCCATGCACCTTACTAAAAGCATCCCGCCAATCTGAGTCTAGCGATCCTGCCAAGGCATTATCAAACTCGGCCATAATCAGCTGTTTGCAGCGCTGAGCAATATTCATGCCGAGTATGCCTGGCAGTGAATGATCAACTTCTCCATCTTTCTGGTCTCGGACTATCAAGAATCCGCAGCCAGGTATCGTTACTCCCATCACCTGAATATCCAACTCGACGTATCCCAAATATGGGAGGGGCAATTTATTAGCAGCTGTAATCCGCAACCACTTTGAAGTGCTGTGCATATCTCTATCTTCCCCATGTAAGTGCTCTCTAAAAAAACCTTCCGCCAATGTGCTCACATTGCTACCTGTGTCCAAAAGACACTTGACACTTTTTCCCCCTATGCTGATCTCAACCTCAGGGCATTGGCCCACTGCCCGTTCCAAGAAACGCTCCTTAGTCAGTGAGCTGTTGCTTGAGCCATGGACACCCCCTCTCATTGCTCGGCTCTGCGCAATGGAGGGACCCTGCTTTCCGGCGGCATTATTTCCCCAGAGGCCGACACCTGACCTTCCTGATTAAGCCGCGCCGTACACTGGCGGGCTATATGTCCCACAGCTTCACATCTCAAGCAAATTGGCTGACCGTCCCGCGTATATCTGGGCCTAACCGTAGCCCTTTGGGGCCTTTCCAAACTTGAACTGACTCTTTGAGTGGTGAGGTTGCGGACCGCGTTCGTTAGCTCTCCGATCGCTTTCCCTTGTTGAACTACTGCCTTCACCACCTCCTGCAAGACAGCATTCAGGTCTCCCGAAGACGATGCACCCACATTCTGGGACCTTGTACCCTCTTCAACACCCAGGCCCAGCAATTAACGACTTCTAGCAATACCTGCACCACGGGGACGATCTTCTGCACACCATAACAGAGCTTCCTCTCTGACCTCAAATAGTGTCACACGAGGTCGATCCCGCACTATCTTGCGCAATTCCCGACGGAGTATGGAATCCCTTACTCCTTCCACAAACTGATCCCTTAGTGCTACCTGCACATCCTGCACTGCATTAGGCGACTGCTGGAGGGCCGCGTTCAACATTGTCGACAAGGAGTGCGAATACTCTCTGAGATCTTCCCCCTCTAACTGTTTCCTTGCATAAAAGGCATGTAAAAGTTGAGGGGTTGTACGTTTCTCACGGAATGCAGCCCTCAAATACGCAAACAACTCCCGCGGTTGTGCATCCTCCCCCCCCATACACAGTTTAACCTCATCCAGAGCCGATCCCCTCAAGTGTGACAAAATAAAGTCTACTTGATCTTCTTCACTCAGTCCCCTTACACGAATAACTCGTTCGAGTTCCTCAATAAACTCATCTACAGTCTGGCAATCTTTACTAGCGTCACCACAGTAAGGAACAATTTGTTTTTCCCTGGGAATATAGACATAAGACCTGGTATTACCAGTGCTCAGCCCAGCAAGTGTTGACATCACCTGATCGTGTCTCCTCCCCAGCTCCTGTATTTGTGACCGGAGTTGTAAGAAGAGTTACCTCTCGCATCATCGTCAGCCTGGCAGCCATACCCCCAGGTGGCTCCCTCCTTAGAAACGTCCACCTCCATTACCCTATGCCTCAGGTATAAAGGGTCTCAGTCTCTGTAAAGTTTACACAAAACAAAGTCCAATGCCACTCCCTCTTTCCAACTGGTCCTGGCACCCTGGCTGCTTGTTTTCCTGCAGTCCTTCCCGCCTCTGGGCACGGCTCTCTTTCTTCAGTGGAAGCTGACACGTGACCCTCCTTCCACCACTACCGTTGTCTATCTCCCCAAGCAGACTAACAGTTAATATTTGACGCATGGAAAGAAAAAAACACTCCCCCTAAGAGGAAACCTTACAGAAGGAATGAACCCCACTCCTGGTACCAAAAAGATGTGGCCGTGTGAATGTGTAAACTCTTAAAGAAACTCAAACACAGCCAAGTATCTAAACTAGGGGTTCTTTATTTCCGACCGCGTATGCAGAAGACGCGGCATTAATACTCAAGGTTTTCCATGAAGGGGAGTTGTGCCGATGAAATGTATACAGTGAAGAATAAACACAACCAAAAGCACGCTTCCCCAAAGGTATAAAGAAACAAACCAAAAATATAAGCACTTCAAATAGTGCTCACAGTTACCGAAATAACTTCAGGCCAGTTTCGCCAATTCCACTTCTTTCCTTTACCCTGATAGCCCACAGTAACAAAAAATAAAAAAATTAATTAATTAACACACAGTACAAATAAATTGGACGTTGTGAGCCCTTAACCCTCTGGATAAACAACGGTAGTGGCTTATAATGCTTTCTAAAGGAAGAACAAACATAGAATATAATCAAATATACATTCTCATCAGCCACTTATAACTATTTACTAAATAAATTCAAGTAAATCCATTTTACACTCCGTACATCTCTATTAACATTGTTATTACTATCTTCTTCTCCAAGAACAGATTATTAATTAACTCAAATTGACATTGACATCAAAACAGTAAACAACTAGTGACCATTTTCTCTGAGTATACAGATACATTTCCCAAACCCGGATTAAATCAATATTACTCACTCTGTGGCGTGCTGCGTCACATTAGAAATTCACCCAGCTGTCACCTCACATGCACCTTCACGTGCCTTCGTTCTCCCCTCTAGTATTATTTTATTAAAGGAGAAAGAAGTTTGGTTTACTTTCCCTTTCACTTCACAACATAAATGGCATGTCCTAAACTCAACGTTCACATTAAATGTCACTCACGCTCGATTTCCGCGGCCTGCACGATTCCTCTACGCAGATATTTCTCACCCACGGAGAAATACGAAATCTGTGTGATCGCAGACTGATCCAAACTGCTCAGCGACCAGACCAACACCCAACCGAGGAATTACCTTTTTTTCCCTGTCCAAACAACAGACGGTGTTGTCTTCCAGTCCACGCACCTCAACTCACTCGTGTCCGGGATGCCTCAATCATAAAAACCGTTTCCCCGAAATAAAACACTCTTTTTATTTTTATTTTTATCACTCCGCTGCTCAGACGCACGAGAGTGCCCCCTAATGACAGATAGGCATAACCACCGGCAATTCTTATGATGACTACTCTTTGTTACCCGGCCACATTTAAAAAGGGCCTAAGAGTGTGATTTGTATAAGTTTTCCACTTCCAAATGCAGCTCTGCTATTATCTCCCCGGTTTGAGGAAATCAGAGTAGCTAGCTGACAGTCCTCTTGCCATTTAATTCACTAGAAACTAGTGGACTTGAAACGCGGTGCTCAGAGAGAGTGTCCGAACGATATTTACTTTGGGAGAATTATGAAAGCTTGATCAAGTGAAATCGTGGTTAAATCCACGTGTGTTTTGTCTGTATAAATAGACATGTTGTGATATCCGCTGAGGTATCAACAACAGTTATTGTATTAATTGCAGTAAATCTACATTAATTCACCTCACTCTGAACAAGTTGAGTGTTACACGGCGCTGTAAGATAAGAATCTAAATAGTGCTTTTTGGTTGTGTAGTGCAGATGCGCTGACGTCTCACTGACAACCCACAGCTAGGAAGCTCATGCTGTGGACGTTGCCATAGTAACAAGTCGTAACCCGGAAGTCGAAGGAAACCTTTTCCAGAGAAGGGAACTTCAGGTTCTGCCGTGCCATTGAGCGTTTGACAACAGAGAGTCAGTCAGCTATTAGCAGGAGGACTAGTGGATTAGCACTAGCTTTTTGGTCAAAGGAAAGAGTTTTTGCAGGATTTGGGTGACTCGATTCAGTCAATCGATCTTTCGCTATTTCACACTGATCTCATCCTACCTCTCTCACCTCTCTCTCTTCTTCTCCTCCCATTGAAAAGAACAGACAGATGCAAACTTATGACAAACCCCCGCAATACTGCCCCACAACGTGCGATTTTAACCAAAAACGTCAGATTAGCGACCTCACAAGTGGTTATAATCACGTTGGTTAAAAAGGGTTGGCTTCTCCCCTTCAGCGTGTTACTATCTCAGTAAACTGCTACCGTTGTGTTGTTATTAACAATTAATCCTGGCCAGTCTAGGCCATCTTACTTTAATGCTACGTTGTGATTAATTCAGCTATCACGGCCCTTATGATTTTATGGACATCAGTAAATATTATCAATTTGCTATACGTAAGGATTTGAAATTGTGAAGTACATTTAATAATTAATTACAGATTTGGAATTTACATTCCATTTCCTAAATTAATTACAGATTTGGAATTTACATTTCAGTTCATAAATTAATTACAGATTTGAAATTTTAATTTCATTTCATAAATTAATTACAGTTCCTGTTTCCATATGGCAACAATATTTACTGATGAATTTAATTATAGGTGCTATTATAGTTTAAAGACAACATTAGAAGTTTAAGCTTTAAGGATAACAAGTTACTAATACTGATTTCACAATTAATTACGTATTTGGAATTTTAATTTCATTTAATAATTAATTACGGGTCCTGTTTCCATATTGCCACGATATTTGCTGATCAGTCAGCTATAATTGCGTTGCTAATTTTAATAACAAACATCATAAAATTTTTAATCCTTAACCATCAATAAGGCAATAACATTTTTATTTCATGGCTATCATTAGGGTTTGAGTCATCCTGCTTCAAGATATAAATTGATTAATAGTAATTTTAATTACTCTCATCAATTTTAATGATAACATCATTCAATTTTAACCAGGAAATACCATTGCTAACCCTAAATTCTAATTTAATTAGCAAATGGGCCTTCTTTCCCTCTCCCTTTCAGTTAATTAATTTAATACATTGGGAGAGCGAAACTTTTCTCTCTCTTCTGCTTCTCTCTCTCAGCCGTTTCCTTTTGAGTTGACGACTGCGGTTGCTTTGCTGGGAGGTTGCCTATGGAAATCACAGAGCAGAGAATTTTGAGAAATTGAACAGGTATTTTGTGAAACTTGAGAACACCGTTTCAAAATTGTCTTCCATTTACCTTTCACTTGCTTAAGAAACCCTACCTAGCTAAGAAGACTGACAGGCACCTGCCAAAATTTGAACAAGCATCCAGGAACGAAAAATTGGTGAATGGTGTCAATCGTAACAGCTAAAAAACCCAATTCTGTCATTTTTATTGTTTTTCCTTCACACGGAGGAATTTTAATAACAATCACAGTCTTGTGGTTTGTGGTATTAAGAAATCCCCATTCCCAAACGCCGGTTTAGAAGCATCCTTCTAAATCAAACTTAACCAAAAGGAAAAAGAGAAGAAAAATTCAATTATCCTCATTCTGCTACCAGAAAAGGGTATTTTGTTGTTTTATCATTCCCTCTCATCTTACCATTAACTCTCTT